>PVJH01027214.1:0-28978 GCA_004026705.1 Nesogale talazaci | reverse complement strand
GCCCCCCCTCCCCGAATCACTCTAGGTAATGATCTAAGACTAACAGTTTGAAGCACTCAATACACAGGAGATAAGAGTCAACGTGGACAGAATCCTTTAAAAAAGATGGTGCCATTTAATGCAACCCACTTATGAAGTGACTCTCCGCATTGCTTCGTCGCTGAAGCAAAGTTAGATACTTTGTCAAGACGGGTTAGTGCCCAGCAAAACTGGGCTCTGAATCCAGATGCACTTTGACCTTGCAAGTACAAGCTGCCCCCACTCCCCCACTGTGTGAAACGTGGGGAGTGCTGGGCCTGGCTGGAGTGAACATGTCTCGCTGGTCAAGTGGGGATGCAGACACTCAGAAGAGGGGGAGCACACCCGGGTGCAAACAGCTGGGCCCCCGCAGCAGGCTTCAGCAGCCAAGAGGCCAGCAGGCAGCTCCTGTTGAGGACGGCCTCCTGCCCAGGGCCAGAGCTGCAGCGTCAACAGCCCCACGGTAGCAAACTCTGGACCTCTCTCCGACGGGCCCTGTGCAGCGGCACTACAGGACTCACAAAGTAGGGCCGTCAAGCCCTGGTCGGCAAGACCGAGGCCCAATCCTGGCCCAGAGAAGGGAAGGGTGTGCAGAACTCCCTCTGGCTGTGGCACATTCCCCTTCCTGTTGTAGTTAGGTGCTGATGGACACCAGATAGAAACACTGCCCAGTCCTGCGCCATCTTCATGGTTATGGCCGAGTCCATGCAGACAGTCCCGCTCTCAACCCTTCTGTCAAAGGTCTTCCTCATTTTTTGCTGACCTGCTAGATGCCTGCTCCAGGGACTGGTCTCTTGGCCCCCACCGATTGGAGGACTCCCCCTGCCTGGACTCTGGCACTGGTCTGGTGGTGGCCGGGTGCAACAGTCAGCAGCTCGCTGCCTCAGTCTGGTGACACCAGTCCCTGTAGGTCACCTTTTTCCTGGGTTCTTTGGTAACACTGTTTAAGAGATTTCCCCCTCAACCTGGAGGGGTTGCTTTTGCCTAGATTTCTGCCCTTGAAGGTTCATTCCTTGGTCCAGGTTCGTTGACAGTGGGTGAGTGAGTGGCCAATGACTATGGTTTGTCACTGTCTCTCTGGCCCAGGGCTGCAGCCTGCCCTGGGACTGGTGTGCACCTTGCAGGGATCAGTCAATAGATAACCCAAATGAAGTTGTGTAACCTGCTCTGCCAATGGACATACTGAGAAGGTACTGGCCAGTTTGTGCCCTCTGCACTGGCATGAGCCATGCGTTAACATTGACGAGGCACTGTGTATACATGCTGTAAACTCATGGAGAACTGTGAGACAGGCAGAAGCAGGAGGAGAGGCAGCAGAAAGAAACAGAGAAGGAAAGGAGAGAGAAGCTGAGGGGGAAAGGAGATATGGAACCTCCTAAAAGTGACTCAAAGGGTTAAACCATGAAGACAGGGAGACCCTGAGGGGCCCTGTAGCTGACTTGGTGATGACAGATGTCTGCGTGTCCTGGAAGTGGAGGAGAGCGTGGAGAAGACCTGAGAGAGCGGTCCAGCAGTGAAGGCGGGAGCCTGTGCCCACGAGCTTCCTGATCCAGAGTCTCTGCCTGACCATCCTGATCCTGGCTATTCTTTCCACAGAAAACCACCCAGACCAAGATGGGTTATGCATTCAGTGTAGTCATTGCAACAAATTATTGATCCCCAAAAAGAAACAGTGCTGTGGGAGGGATGGTTGGTGTCAGGAGTGGGGGAGAGGTTGGAGAAGGGAGGCAAGTCTGACTTCCAGCTCATGGGGGTCAGCCAGAGCTGCCCTTCATCCTCATTATACCCCCTCAAGTTAAGTAGTGTCGGACTTTGTGCCTACCCTGTGTTAGGCAGAAACTGACTAGAGAAACAAATTCATTGACACCCATCTATATGTAACAAAGAGCTTTCTATAAAGATGTAATTGGATTTCAAGAACACATCCCAGCCCAGTCAAGTCAAGTCCATAAGTTTGATACTAGTTCATAACTCTCTCTTCAAACGCACACAATCATGCAAAATGCAGGAAGATCACAGACCAGTGGGTGCCACATCTTGTGGATCCAGTGGTGGCGGAAGCATCCCCAAGGCTCTTACAGGTCTCAGCAGGGCTTAATGTGTCTTGTCAACAGGAAGGCAAAAGGAGAGAGAGAGAGAGAGAGAGAGAGAGAGAGAGAGAGAGAGAGAGGAAGTTCTCAGGATCCGCATGAGAAGGCCACTCCCACTAGGAGGCATCATCGGGCTGACTGACAGGTTGGACTCCACCCCTACCCTTCTTAATCAAGTTGACATGAAATGATGTAACTTCCACACACCCCTACCATTTTACACTCTGCAACCAGTCTGTTTTGGGCCAAGACTCTTGGCGTTTCTTCTCCTCCAACCTTGGACACCGAGGGCACATCCCACAGAATGTTGCCGGTGATGACAAAAAGGAGAGCCTCCCTGAGGTTTTGTCTCTGGGCCCCAACAGCATCTGACGCTTGCTGGACATCATTCAAGAGAGAAGCCTCGTGCTCGTGCTCACCGAGGATGGCATTGCCTGGGGCAGAGAAGCAAGTCTGGAGACAAGGCGGGCAGCACCGCCTTGGCACAAATCACCTGCTCCCATCAAGCTCTGGCCTCGATTCAGAGAGCAGCCCATTTAGTACTCACTCAGAGAAGCTCTGATGGTGTCGTGGGAAACAAGTTGGGACGCTCACCATGAGGTTAGCAGTTCGAAACCACCGAAGGCTCTGCGGGAGAAAGACGAACGTTTGCACTCCCGTGAAGAGGGAGCCTCAGACACCCGCAGGGGCAGTTCCACCCCGCCTGCAGGGTTGCTACACGTTGCATCGACTCGATGGCAGTGAGTTTAGTTTAGGTTTCCTTTTCCCTCCCCTTTTCAGGCAGATAGAGATTCTGAATATGTGTCTATAATTCACTAAGAAGAGCACAGGTAATTCTTTTATGTCTTCAAATTACCCCGGTCTCTTCAAAACTCTGAGCTCCGAACAATGCAGCCTGCCCCAGGAGGGTGGGGGCTCTGGCTGCAGAGGCTGCGTTAGCAGGGAGACACCTGCTGGATGAGTCCTCGGATTTACACAGCCCTTGCTGCAGGACATGGTCTCCCAGGGTGGGGGAGCCCCTCCTTGCCTGGGAAACTGAGAAGAGGGCCTTTGATGGTGGCCCTGGGCCAGGATTGGGGCCTTCTTTGGGGTCGGTCCACAAGGGGGAGCCGCAAGGTGGCTTCCTTCCCTGTGCGGGGCCTTGACCCCCTCACCTGGTGGGGGATGGCCTTTCTGCCCTCAGAGGATGCTTTGTTGGTGACTGCTCCCTTTCTAGCTCTTTTAAATCTCTGTGAGGAGAACCCCGCCGTTCCATTTGTTTTCTCCTAGGTGTTTTGTTAGCGGAGGTGTTTTCATGCTGAGTAATACTCACTAATATTTTCCTTCTTAGCAAAATACTCATTATCTTACCCCAGTAACCTTTCTTCTCGGGTCTCCTCTGGGCCACCCCCCACGCTGTTGGGCACCAAGCAATTTCTCGGTTTCGCCATCATCCCAGCACGCTGGCTGCGCCCCGGCAGCCAGCACTTCGCACCCCGCCGTGACGTCATGACGTCGCCTGGCTTCCCGACCACCACCTGCGAAGGAGCTCCGTTCTGTCTCCCCAGCACCCAGGACAGTGCCTGGCAGAGGAGCGGCTCTGCATGTGTGCAACACAAGGGGATGAAATGAGCAGGGATGAGTCAAGGAAACGGTACATAGCCAAGCCCCGCCTATTTCCCCGCCCCCAAGAAGGGCGTGGCCGAAAGCTCACGTAGGCTACTCTGCTGTTCTTACCCCATCGTTGGCTCTCATCTGCCCCTGCTCTCAGCGGTCCTTCCTGCGTGCATTCGTTCCCAGCCCAGCCCCCTCTTCCCACCATCCTCTTGGCTTAAATGTGCGACATGTTGTCCACCCTCCTGGAGTGACTGCTCCGAGGCGCACAGGGGCAGTTCTGCTCCGTCCCATGGGGCTGCGAAGAGTCCCAAGACCATAGAAGTGTGCCATAAAGCTGTAGGACCCAGGGGGGAAGTTCAGAGATCAGGTGTCTGGGGCTCCCAGCAACAGACGCTGCACTTGCAAGCCCTTAGCCTGCACTTCCTACCGGCTCCTCCTGTCCCTGGGGCGGGAGAAGGCCCAAGTCCCCGGGAGTTTCGCCTCGCTGATGAGCGGTGCCTCTGTGACTCAGATCCTCCTCACTTCTGTGGAAATGAAGCAACCCCAAGAAAACAGCCTCCAACCAATCGCCGTGGAACTCCACTCTGATTCAGGGGACCCAGGCGGGTCAGCGTCTGGTTGTGCTCCACGCTCCGGGTGGCTGATATCTGGGGCGGGGATGGCCAGATCTGAGGTGCCTCTGGCTGGTCTCGAACAGCCAGCCTTTTGATGAACAACCCAGCTCTTCCCTGTTGTCTCTTTGTGGGCTCTGAGCCTGGGCCCTCTTGCTACACACTGCAGTAGCAGCCCCTGAGCCTCATGGATCTCTGGGAATTGGGCAGCGTGGGGGCTGTCTGCAGTGGACAGAGGGCTGTGCATCCCTCCCTTGCTGAAGAACACCCAGTGCAGTTGCTCTCCACCCTCCTTCACTGTGTCTCTCCAGTCCCCCCACCCCCCATCTCCTGCTTGCCCTTTTTGGAACCCTCTTCCGGCCTGGCCCCAATGGAGCCGGCTCTGCTCTGTGAAGCCCAGAACCCGGATCCCTCCTCCCCATGCCTCTGCAGACCAGGCAGTCTTGCCAGGGAGTCCCAGCGCTTTCTGCTCCAGCCCCAAGGAAGCCCACAGCTGCCCACTTTTCCCCATGATGCTCCCCAACCTCTGGCTGTAGCGGAAGTGCTGTGGGTGCAGCCGGGGCTCCCCTGGCCTCTGACTTGTTGGCCCAGCTCTGCAGCATCCGGTGAACTTGGAGGGTCCAGAGGGGCTCAGAAGTGGATTGCTAGGCCTTTCCAGCTAGTTGACCTTAGTTCAAAGCCTGCTCAGCATCATGGCAGCTCAAGGCTCCCCTGACAGACAGTGGGGGCTGGGCGAGAGCCAGGTCAGTTGGAGGATGGGAAAGAATCTGAGTTTCCCTCATGGGAGGGGAGAGTTCTCCCTTGGGGCCATCTCTGTCTGCCCTCATGCAGCTGGGTGGTGGGTCGTTGTGGAGGTGCCCAGCCCACACAGTACAGCAGGGCAGGCTCACCAATGCCTCCCCTCACCTGGCCTGGACAGCTCTCCTGGCAGCTCCAGGCCTTCTGCATGGCATTTGATTAGACAACAGCTGCTCCCATGGGATTGAGCAAGAAACAAAACTCCCTTATTTCAGGGATCTATCCCAACTTGGGATGTGAGTGGGCTGCTCATAAGAAGATTCTCTTCTTGTGCCCCTGCCCTCACTTTTCAAACAGGGCTTCTAGGTGTCCTTAATTTCCCCAACTTATGGTGACCTTGCCTATAACAGAACAAAAAACTGCCCAGCCCTGCATCATCCTTATGAGCACGGTCGGAATTCATGGTATAACTGCTCTGAGTCCATGGTGTGACTGACCATTGTCTGAGTCTCTGGTGTGACCACTAGGTTTTGAGTGTTTTCTAACCTGGGGCCTGGGGACGGGGTGGGACTCATTGTCCAGCAGTACACTGGATAATATTCTGCTGTGATCCATAGGCTTTTCCGGGCTGATTTTTGGATGTAGGTCACCAGACTTTTCTTTCTAGTCTGTTTTGTCAGGACACTTGGATGAAACCTGTCCACTCTGGTGACCCTGCTAATATTTTAAAGACTGGTGGCACAGCTTCTAGCATCACCACCACCCATAAGGCACCACAATGTGACAAGTGAGGGACTGGACAGTGGCTTGGCCCCACTCTCATGGTTGTAGGAGATTGCTAGGAAAGATGGTGATTCAGCCACTCGCTGCTCAATCACATCACAGCCACACTTACATCTACACTGGATAAGGACGACGCTGTGTGGCTCCACGTACATGTGTGATCTCAGAGGCTAGACTGGGGCATCAGGAATGCTTCCCTTCTAGAGCTGATCCTGCTGGTGGGTGAAGCAGAGGAGAGAAGCTGTCCTGCACTTATCTTGTCTCTCGTCTCTCTGTTTCGCTCCATCTCCACACCTGGGATGCTAGCTCTGCTGCTGGAATACATGGACATATTCCTTCTCATGCTATCCAGGAGTCACTGTGGTGCTGCGGTGAAGCACTGGACTGCCCACCCAGAGGCTTGTAGATCAAACTTACCCCAAAATTCAAGGGGCAACATGTGGCAATCCAATTCTGTAAAGATGGGGGTGGGCATCTTTGCAGTTCTACTCTGTGTTAGTCCGGGTAGACTAGAGGAACAAATTTCATAGACACGTATATGGATATAAGGAAAGGGTTTATATACAAAAGGAATGGAACACTGAGAAAGCATCCCAACCAGTCAGTTCAAAGTCATAAGTCTGATATAAGCCCATATGCCCGATACCAGTCTATAATGTCTCCTTCCAACTTATGAAGTCACAGGCCAGTGGGTGCAGAATCCCAGTGCTGGCAGGGGTCTCCCCATGGCTCCTCGCTTCCAGGGCTCAGGATCCATCAACAGCATCCAGTTGTGGCAGAAGCAAATCATCGCTGGCAGGGGTCTCCACGTGGCCTCTCCAGCTTCAGAGGTCCGGCTCCATCAGGACCAAGCTGTGTGGCTTCTCCTCTGGCTCCTTCAGCTTCTCAGATGCTGCCATCTTGTCTTGTCTGTGATTCATCGTCTCTGAGACTAACTCCCAACAACCTGAGAGATAGCTTCTCATCTCCACGAGGGAAATATTGTGAGATTTCCCAGAAATCTCAGGAGAAAGCCATGCCCACACAGAGGCCTCATTGACTACTCCATGGCTATCTCCAGATTAACAGGCTAGACTTCACCCCTACATCTCAATCATGAAATTAACATAAGCACATGACTGCCACACTGTCTTTCAGTTGAATTAGGTTCCTATTCAAACTTTCTCTGTCAACTGAATTCCTCTGAGGCCCAGATATTTCCCCATGAGGAATATGTTCTTATGTTTTCAATTGAACTATTTCTGTTCTATTTTGTTATTGTTATTGAGCTTGTTTTTCACTGTTTGTGTTAGTTTGTTTTTCTCTGTATAACACTGAGGGTGGGTAAAACTTTAGAGACAGTAACAAAATTCTCTGAAATCTTTAAACAGTTTGCTTTGATTAGAGCTGAAGAATGATGGTGCTCTGGCCTAGATGTTGGGTTGTTAATGAAAAGGTTGGAAGTTCAAACCCACCACAGTTGCTCTGCAGGATCAAGAAAAGATCTAAAGTCTCGGAAATTCTATACAGGATTGCTAATGAGTTGGCATTCACTCGGTGGCAGTAGGGTTGAGCTTTGGTTTTTTGAGAATGGCATTGTGTCTGTCCTTGGGTTGGGAAGAACTGGAACTGTGTGAGAGGGTGGGGTGAAGTTGGGATGAGGTGCCTAGGGGTAGGGACCCTTTACTCTGGTATAAGTGCTTCAGTGAAGTGTGTGTGTGTGTGTGTGTGTGTGTGTGTGGTTGTGTAACTTTTTGGGAGCATGGGCACAGAGGGTACCAGAGCATATGGGTTAGCAGTGGTTCTCAACCTTTCTAATGCTGCAACCCCTTAATACAGGTCCTCATGTGGTGGTGACCCCCCCCCCCAACCATAAAGTTATTTCCGTTGCTACCACCTGACTTTAATTTCACTACTGTTGTGAATTGGGTGATCACTGTGAAAGGGTCGTTCAACCCCCAAGAGGTCACAACCCACAGGGTGAGAACTGAGAACCACTGGTGTAGAGTATATGTGGGGAATTACGGGCTACCTGAGCCTACTTCTGGAATGCTGGCAGAGAATGGGAGGGGGGGCTCTGTGCAGCATACATGGGGTCAGTGAGCAGGGTTGGGTTATCTGGGGGTTGTGAATATGTGGCCATGTGGAGGGTGTTGAGCCATGTTCTTCTGGAGGAGGACCCGCTCTGGGGGCTGTGTGTGGGAGCAGGTGTTGGGGGAAAAGGGCAGGGCACAGCAGAGCTGTGACCTGTATCCTGACGCTCCCACCAATGGGACACCTCTCCTTCTATAGGGGACCTGACACTAGAAGCCACTGGAGACCCCTGTCCCCACTGCTGGCTTCTGGGCCCTGCTCTGGCCTTGTCAGCTTTCTTTGGATTTGAGGGACCTCTGTTTTAATATTCCCTTCAAGCCCAGCCCCATTCTCTCTCTTACCGCCCAGAACAGACATGAAAACTATTCCTGCATTTCCTCTGGAAAAACCCTGGGAGGTCTGTTTATGATTGGAGCGTGCATTTGTGCACAGCCTAGCTGGGACAGCTGCAAATCCAGGAACTGGAATATGCTGGAAGCCTGAAGCCAGTTTGTGTAGGCAATACCTCCTCTCCAACCTGTGTATGCCTCCATGCAGGACTGCCAGCACCAGAGGCAGTCCTGGTGCTAGAGAGAGTTCTTGGTTGGCTCACACCACTGCACACCCCAGTTCAATCACACACAGAGGCGCAGACACAGGCCCACGGGCCCCTGCACACACATGAAACACCAGACACGCAGCACCAGGCACGCTGAGTCAGCCCACCTACACACAGGTCTGCCAGAGGTGGGGTGACTCAGCCTTAGCCACCTACAGAAACCCACCTGCAGCCACACCTGCCCTTTCGGGTGACAGGACAGGCCTGCCCTCCACTGGAACAGCAGGGTATTTCCAGGTGGGGAATGTCCCAGGTCTTCCCATCATCCACCCTTTCCCGCTCTCCCCTCACCGACTCTGGACAGCCTGGCTCTCCTAGGCGCCGAGCTGACCCTCAGGAGCGATGTGACCTTGAGCCACTTGGGCCCCTTCTCCAGTCCTGTTTTTCACTTGCGAAGGGGACTTGACCTTGAGGACGGCAAGGCCCACCCCCTTCTCGAACTGTTTTGGACACCCCAGGCTGCAACCAGCCCCAGTTTCATCCTCGATGTGGGAAGTCCGGGCAGGGAGGGGCTCTGAGTACGCAAAAGAAATGGGGTACCGGCTATGGGGTCAGTGCCTCAGGAGCTGGCTGGGCTGGCTGCCCCAACACCAAAGAAGGCTGCTGCTGTGATGCAGGGCTGGGAGGGAGGAAGCAGTCCAGCTATGCAAGGGTTAACCCGGGCTTGCAGAGAGGTGTCCAGCTGGTCCTGCTGCCAACACTGCAGATTGTTCCCAGACACCGGCCTGTGCTGTCACCCGGAGGGGGCCCAGGCTGCCTGTGTGCACACAGTAACCCCCACCCTAGTTCTGCTTTCTGCTTCCCAGGGCACCCCAGGAAGCACTCTGGTGGGCTGGGCTGGTGGGAGTGCCTCCCCAGCCGCTCCTGCCACTAGCATGCGCCCCCTCCCCATCTCTCCCTTCTGGAGCACACACTCGCCCCACCAGCCCCTGCCTCTTCTCTCTCAGGAGCCTCCTCTCTTCCTTCCATCCTGTGTGGGCCTAGAGTTGCTGCCTCTTCTTCGTCTGTCTGCCGGCCTTCTCTTTGCTCCTTGGGTTGGGGAGGAGAGAGACCGGAGAGCTGGAACATGTAGGGACCCCAGGGAACTTACCTAGGGCTGCAAGGGGGATTCCTGGGTAGGGAGCACCTGGGGGCTTGTGCCTGCCTGGCAATCTGCTGATAACCCAGCCACGGAGTCCCCGTGTGACACAGTTCTATTGTGAAGTCCACAGGCCACCGGGAGCCAGAACCTGTCCCTGCCTGCCACCCAGGGGATTCCAGCTCCCAGCCCCTCGAGAAGCTGGGGCGTTTGAACTACTGACCTGTGGCTCATAGTCCAGCCCTGGGCCCACTGTGCCACCAGGACTCTCAGGCTTGGAGGGACCCCTGCTAGAGGTTCATTCCCCATGAGGTATCCCTTGCCTTCCCCTCTACTCCGCAAATCACAGTTTAAGCCAGGGAAGGACAAACTGGCCCCATTCCCTGGGACAAAGGAATCAGGCTGGAAGTCAAGGGCAAAGTACAGGCGTTTTTGATTAACTCAGAGACGTTCCACGGCCAGCTGTGAGGGGGAGGGGCCGAGGAGAGTGGGGAGGTGGTTGAGAGAACATGCTGGAAAGAGACTGGGAAGGTCACAGACCCAGAGGGGTCAGGGCCCAGGCTGGTCAGGGGACCTGCTGAGGCCTTCTGCCCACACCGTGTCCCTGACCTGGGTCGCTCTGTGTGAGCCCAGCAGCATGGACCAGGCTAGTGCCCACTCTGCCTCCCACCTCACCTTCCCTGTAGAGGCTGGGGACATGCTGGGGAGCTGCAACAGGACATGCTGGCTCCAGAGGGAGGAGCCATGTATCTTCTGTGACAGTACTCCTTGGATGGTCACTAGAGGGGGTGTGGGGCACAGGGAGCATCCCTCAGGAGTGCTCCCCCGCGAGGCCAGGGTCTCCTTGGGTTCACAGTCCCCGACTCCCTCGTGCTGAAGGCTGAATCTTTAGGTCCTATCCCATGGTGGCCTGATTCCTAGCCTCGTCCTTCCCGCGCCCCCGTCAGGCAACTCTGCCTGCGTTCTCTAGGTGCTGGGGAATTGTTCATGCTCCCCAGGATAGGCCAAGCTTTGGGAAGAGCCTCAACTGCTCATTCCACCCGCCTCCACCCAGTCTCATGGGAAAATCCCCAGTTAGCCTTTCCAGTCATGCGAATGAGGCCATGATTCAAAGGCAGTGGGCAAGGAGCGGGCCGCCCCGAGCAGCCCGAAAGAAGCAGGCCTTTGTGCTGGCCTGGGGTCCTGGGGGATGAGTGCATTTTTAGCGTGTTCAGCAAGTTTCTTTTTCATAATGAGCAGCAGAAGAGGGCCGGGGAGGGAAAGGCCCAGGCAGGGCTGGGGAGAGAGGAGGAGGAGGAGCCGTGAGCTCTGGCAGGGGTGGCACGTTAGCAAGCAGCCCAGGGCGAGAATCTGGGGGCTCCTCAGGCAGGTGGGATGGTCTGGCTGCTGTATGGGGCTCTTTGAAGAGAAAGACTGTTCCTCTCTTTGGGAGAGGAGGGGTGAGTAAAATGGCGTTGGTAGCTTCAAGAAAAGATTTCGCTTCTGTTTTACACGTGGAAGCAAAATAAAATAGGCACACTTACTGCAGTCCAGTTGATTCTGACTCATCGTGACCCTGTGGGGCAGAGGAGAAGTGCCCCTGTGGTTTCTGAGGCTGTCCATCTTTTCTCCCATGAGTGGCTGATGACTTTGGACAGCAGGCCCAGTGGTAGCAGCTCAATTTGTAATCCTCGCCGCCACCAGGGCTCCTGTACGGGTGGGGGTGGGGACAAGACAGAAAACGGGGAGGATGCGAGATGACAACAGTGAAGCTCCCCCCAGCTCCCCAGCCATTAGGACAGGCTGCCCATGGTGCCCAGTGCTCTCTCCAGCACCCCCTCATTTAGTCCTGGCAACAGTCGGAAGGGGCCGGCCAAGACAAGGAAAGAGGTCTGGGAAGGCAGGCAGCTCAGCAGGAGCCCGTGCAAGAGCCCACACCCACCTGTCCCTGCTCACCAGTCCCGCATCACCCAGGCCCAGAGAAACCTGGGACCACCCGAAAGCAGCACACAGCCAGCTCCCCATGGGAGACTTTGGTCCGAACACAAGACACGTCTTCCAGCACAGTGCTGCAGTGGGGTGGGCTTTGGGCTGCTAACCTCAAAGTCAGCAATTGAAACCCACCAGCTGCTCGGAGGCAGAAAGATGACGCTCTCAGATAATGACTCCCCACCCCCTGCATGGTCTTGGAAACCCCTCTGTTCTCTAGACTCAGTCTGCCATGAGTCGAAATGGACAGGCAGACAGATACCTAGGGGTGGGGACGGGGATGGGGTGGGGTGGGGTCCTGACTGATAGCCGCCTCGCCTTTGATAGCAGACCTTCTCTGTCCCCTCTCTGCGCTGTGAGCTCTTCCTGCTCATCAGATCATGCTGGGAACTGGGTGAACTCAACCATCCATCCATGCAAAATAAAGCCAGTGCCCTAGTGTCAGGGCAGAGCTGGGCTCCACTGGGCCACCAAGGCCTGGGTTTCAGAAGGAGACCACTCGGCCTCATTGTCCACGTGCTCCCTCTGCTGCCCTTGGACCTCTGACCTTTCAGGTCACAGCTGGGCTTGTGAGCTGCTCAGTCCACACAGACCTCAAGGAGAGCGAGGACTCTGAGTGCAGCAGGAGACAGTGGCCCTCTGGGTTGTCCCTGCCCCTACATCCTTTCCTGGGCCGTGGTGTTTTTGCTGACACATTGCCCTGGGTCTTCTATTTACAGTTGTGCTTGTCCAGGGCAGAGGCTTCCCTGACCTGTGCTGGGCACGGCGGCAGGGGGTCCAGGCCCACCAGGCACGCTCAGGAGCATGTGCTCATTGGCCGCAGCGGCTATGAGTGGGGAATGAGGTACTGTCTGTCCTCGTGGAGCTGGGCCCCATGAGCTGGGAGATGGATGAGTGGGCCAGTGATTTCATGAAGACATGGTGGCCAGGGCAGCATAGCTCCTGGGACTGTAGAGGGGGTCCAGGGAGAGAGGAGGGTGGGCTCTGGGGAGGAGGAGGAGCAGATCTGGGAGGACTTCCTGAAGGAGGCGAGGCTAGACCTAGGCTTGAAGAAAGAGAGATCCCAATTCTGCCTAATTCTGGAGGATTCAGATTTGTTCTCCTGTTCTCCCCATCCCTGGACCACTGAGAAGATGCACCGTAGTCCATGTGTCCCTGTGAAGGGGATGTCTGAAGAAGGGCAGGCTCGGCCAGAGTACCAGGTGGGCATCATGCTAGCCTTGTGGAATTCAGCTGTAACTGGGACACACTCCCGTCTTCTCAAGCCCCCCAGTTAAGCCAGAGAGTGGACAGTGAGCACACAAGTATCCTAGGAAGGGTGGCAACAGGGCCCCCACAGGCTCTCAGCGAAGTCGGGCAGGGACACACCAGGAGCGCCATGTGCTAGAGGCCAGGACCAACCCTGGGGGATCTGCGAGCCCCTTCAGTTCCCAGGCTTCGGGCTGGGCAAGCTTGTCTGGGACCCGCAAAGCCTCTCCTGTGGCGTTTCCCAAAGGTGGGCGGGGAGGGAGGTAAAAGCCAGTGAGTAAACGATTCCCCTGGGGAGGCCTAGCCCTACTTTGGCCCCTCAGAATGAACTTCATTTCCTTCTGTCTCCTTCCACATGTCCTGACCTTTCTCAGCTGACAAGCAAGCCTCCGCACTGCCCCCCCCCCCCACCTTATTACTCTTCTTTCTCCTCCCTGCCCCTTCTCCCTTTCTTGTGCTCCTCAGGCCGCCCCCACCTTTACCCCACACCCCCCTTTTATCTTTCTCTCCTTTTCCTCCTCCCTTTCTCCTCAGAACTAATTGCTTAAGGGGTGAAGACCAGGTCGACTTGTAAAAACCCTGATCCATCGCCATGGTGATGCTAATTCAAGCTGAGTTCAAAGGAAATTGTTCCAGTTAAATCCAACAAGCTGGAGCCCGGGCCCAGGAAGGACCCGTGCCAGGAGGGGCGAGCCCAGGGCCCAGACACATCGGAAAACAATCCACTGCCTCTCAGCCTCCCACTCACTCCCTGCGCGGCCCTCCCTCCAGCAGCCTTCAGATCCACCCCGGCCCGCCGAGGGTGCCGGCAGAGGGTGAGGGGTGACTGCGGAGGGGAGGCTGAGCCCTTGTCTCAGAGCTCCCCAGGCCAGGCCAGGGCTAGACTCCAAGACTGAGTGGCCCCTCCGTTGAAGGCCCTCCCCCCACTTAAAGTCATTAAAGGCCCTCCCCACCCCCACAGTTCTGCGGTCTCACCGCCCTGCTGTGGGAGCGTGCGTTTATAGAGCGTGCTTTCTAGTAAGTGTGGGTTTAGAAGTGCTGGCTGTACGCTGCACAGCGAAGGAGCCTTGCGCTGACCTGGCCGGCACCATGCCTGGGATTCCGTGGCTCCCAGCTTCCCGCTGGCTGGTTTGAGGACCCAATGGCCAAGCCTGTCTTCTTGGATCGCCTCAGTCTGAGGCTCTGCTGAAACCTGTTCATCACCACCACCAACCAACTCCCAGCAGAGAGCCTAGAGATGGGACAGAACTGCCCAGGGGCTTCCCAGGCCATCAGTCTCCCAAGGACAGCCCTATCCTGCACAGTCGGAACTCCTGATCCGAACCCTTTAGGCCACCAGAGCTCTGTGTCACAGCAACACGTGTGCCCCACCAACAGACCTGTGTGGACACAGTGCATGAGGTGCGGCGGCCAGGGTGAGGATTTTACCTCTGAAGCTTCACTGGCCTCCGATTTGAAAGTGAAACAAACAAACAAACAAACAGAGCAGCTGCAATGGTGCCACAGGAGCCTATCCATGGGGTGTTCAGGGCTGTCCATCTTTATGGAGCAAGCAGCCTCGTCTGTTGGCCCACAAGGCAGCTGGTGGGTCTGAACCAGCCGCCTGGCAGTTCAACATGTACCCAACAGACAACACCCCGGGGCTGCTGTCCGGCTTCATGGGCATCAATCCTTTGTAAGGCTTTTTTTTATTGTGAATTGAGCAGATCGTCAGTGCCACACGTCACACTTCATGCACATTGTGATTAATGCCATCCATTGCCGCCCCCGCCCCACCCCAGGACACCATTACTTATCCTGCTTCTTCCCAGTGCTGCCGTGTCCCGTCCGTCTTTCCTCACCCTCGGAACCCTGTCCTGGCACAAATGCTGACCGTCGGGTAGCTCTAACAAGCGGTGATTTCACTGCCAGGTCTGAAGGAGGAGGAAGGGCCAAACTCTTGGGGAGCCAGCGATTTCTATCTGCAGTAAGCCTGGTGTCTTCTGTGATTCCGGATTCTGTTCCATAGTGTTTGTCCTACTTGATCTAGGACCCTCTATCAGGGCTGGACTCTATCTTTGCAGCAGCCCACTGGTATCACTGAGTGCTTGGGGCTGGAGCAAGCTCAGCGAGATGAAGCTGCTCAGAGCTGGCTTTGAGAACATGCGGTTTTATTAAACTGGCCTTCCATGATGCTCACCTTCCCGACACAAACGTTGAAGACAAATGGGTGCATAAGCAAATGTGGTGAAAAGAGCTGATGGTGCCTGGCTGTCAAAAGATGTAGAGTCCAGGGTCTTAAAGGCTTGAAGATAAATAAACGACCATCTAGCTGAGAACAACAAAGGCCACATGGAAGAAGCACACCAGCCTGTGTGATCATGAGGTGTCAATAGGATAAAGCATCAGGTATCAAAGAACAAAACACCAAATCATTGTGAAGTGGAGACTCAAAGTCCATCTGTAGGCAACTGGACATCACTTACAGAAGGGTCACAGGGAAGATATGAGTCAGTCAGGGTGCAGTGTAGCAATGATGAAGTATACAACTTTTCTCGGGTTCTTAAATGCTGCCCCCCCTTCATGATCCCAATTCTACCTTACAAATCTGGAGAGACCAGAGGGTGCACTGGTACATATAGCAGGTAGAAACAGGAAATCCAGGACAGATGATCTCTTCAGGACTGGTGGTGAGAGTGGTCATACTGGGAGGGTGGAGGGAAGGTGGGGTAGAAAGGGGGAGTCGATTACAAGGATCTACATATAACCCGCTCCCTGGGGGACAGGCAACAGAAAAGTGGGTGAAGGGAGACGTCGGATAGTGTAAGACATGACAAAATAATAATTTATAAATTATCAAGGGTTCATGAGGGAGGGGAAAATTGAGGAGCAGATACCAAAGGTTCAAGTAGAAAGAAAATGTTTTGAGAAAGGATGATGACAAGAGATGTACAAATGTGCTTGACTCAATGGATGGATGTCTGGATTGTGATGAGTTGTATGAGCTCCCAATAAAATGATTTTTAAAAAGAGCTTTTTATTGTTTGTTTGTTTTTGGATTTTGGGGCATCACTGCCCTCTGGTGGTGGGAGTAGGAGGCCCAGCCTTTGCTCCTGTGGAGCTGCTACTGGAATTGAACCTCCATCCCAGTGGGCTGCAGTCCCGTACACAACCACTACGCCACCGGGGTTCAGCCCCCAAAAGAGCTTGTTTTGAGCCCGGCCTCTCCCTGGCCCTGTGAGGACTCACCCAGTAGTCAGGAATTGAGGGAGGTGTCTTGAACATGGGAAAGAGAAGAGCCTTGGCTGCCAAAGTGCAGGCAGGTGGCCTTCTGGCTCCCTCTGCTCCGGCAGCACGCTCCTGCCCTGCCTGACCTCGCCTCTGACATCACATCTGGTCTTGTCGGCTGCATGTGTCTGTTTAGTTCAGGACTGAGCCCAAAGTGAGTGTTGGCTGACTGCTAATGATGTGTGCAGATGTTGAGTGGAGGCCTTAGGAGGTGGATGAGGCAGAGGGGACCCAAGCGGCCAGGGCTGAGCATCTCGAGACATCCAGTTTCTCAGATGCTAGCTGAAGACCACGTGGCCACAGGAGGATTAGGCTGCCAGACTCCCTTCTCTGAGGCCAGCTGGGGCTCACCGTCCATGGAGAGTCTCCTCCCCTTGCTACAGAGACCCTAGGAGCAAGGCAGCAGACATCCTGTGAAGAGGAAGACCATCCTAGCTTCTACTACACTCCTGGAGTCCCCAGTGGTGTTCATGGGTCAGCACGGGGCCAAAAATCAAAAGCTTAGAGGTTCTGGTCTAGAAAGGAGCTTTGGGAAAAGGGGCTGGGAATCTACTTCTAAAACTATAAGGCATTGAGCACTTTATGGGGCGCCCACCCTGATGCCCGTGGGGTCCCCATGTGTCAGAGTCCACTCCATAGCGACCGGCCTGGTTGCCGGATGCAGTCATGCCAATTTCTACTCAGAGTGAACCTAGGTGAGAGCAGAAACCCCCATGGGGCTATGTAGCCGCTGTCTTCATGGAAGCTGAAGGACAGGTGAGCAGTTGAGGCCCGCCGAGCCCGAGGCAGGCAGTGCACTGCTGGAAACATGCACACAGCGTTGGGCACACGACAGGGTGGGCCCGTGCTGTCCTCAGTTCTACGGCCGTGGGCTTGGCTGGCTTTGTTGAGTCCTCACGGGGGCAGACCGCCAGGTCTTCCTTCCGTGGGGCTGGTCGGTGGTTCAGCACCCCTCACCTTTGGATTGCCGCTGAATTCCCTGCCCTGTTCTACTGTCAGGCCTTCTTGTGGTGCTCTCAGAGGAACTCCGTGTCACACACAGGGGGCCTACATACAGGGGGCTACATACAGGGGAGGTCCATACTGGGCGAGCCTCCTCCTCTCCCAGACTCGCCGAAAGGAGGGGAGGGACGCTGCCACCAATGCAGACCTAGGCCCCCAGCAGCTATGTGGCCTCAGCACCAACTTCTGCTCTGGGGTCAAGAGGCCTTTGGTGGGAGTTGAGGAGCTCTCGCTCTCAGGTGCTGGGATGACAGAGATGAAATCCTGCAGTGACGCAGCAAGAGGCTGGGGCCGCCAGGGTGCTGCTTCCTGCAGCTCCAGGAGTGCTCCCACTGCCTTTGTACTCTGCCGCTCCTTTCATCCTGCCGCTCCAAGTCCCTTTCAAGTTGCAGGCAGCCCGAAGAGCAACCAGGGCCGGTAGCGGGAGCTGGTGGAGGCGCTGCTCCTGAGAGCAGGCCCTGAGTCAGGTGCCCCGGAGCCCAGACTCCCAGCCCCCAGACTCCTGCCCCAAGCTCTGCCCACCCCAGTGGTAAGGGGTATCAGAGCTGGGCTGACCTGGCTTAGCTGTGTCGTCATTACCCCCCCCCCCCCCCCCCCCCCCCCCCCCCCCCGCACAGGGCGTGCACACGTAGCAGAGAGACAAAGTCCTGCACAAGGCTGTGGAGGGCCATGCTTCACAGCATGCAAGGGGTTGCTGCGGGGTGGGTGGATGACCTATAGGGCATGCACATTTCGAGTGGGAGGGAGGGGGACGGACAAGCGTGAGCAGCAATCACGGGGCATTCCGGGAGGAGACCCAGCCAGCTTTGGGGAGAGCTTCCCTCCTGGGGGGATCTTCACGGAGGGCCCAGGCCTTGACAACTGCCTCTTGCTCACTGCTTTCTGCCCACTTTGGCTCACTTGACCCCTCGTAGTGCCCCCCTTTTCGGGTTAGTTGTTTATCTGCAACGTGTCCACGATGGTGGAGAACGCTGTGAATCCAGCCTGAGGCAAACTGGATGGCGTCCCCAGTCCTGGCTCGCGCTGCTGTCTCGTGGTGCGATCCAGGGAGCTGCTTCTGACTCGGCTCGCTGAATCTCCCGGCTTCCTTCACTAGTTCCTTGGCGCAGCGTCTACAGCACAGGAGACACCCCCCCCCCCATTCTGCGAGGGGGAGCAGCATTACAGGGCACAGGTGCTGCAGGCAGCGCTTCCACAGCCCTCAAGAAATGACACGGGTGCTTCCGGTGGCATGGCTGGGACCAGAGCTTAGGGGGGTCAAGGAGAAGCCTCAAAGAGTGCCAGATGAGGTGGCCTGGGCTGCTGACTCAGGGGGGAGAGCTGTCCAGCGGTGGTTCTCAGCTGTTGGGTGTCTGGACGCGGCGAGAGCGGGTGGGGCGTCGTGGGGAAGCCGGGGGCAGAAGACGACGCTGGGTGTTGCACAAGGAGGAGTGGGGGTGGAGGAGGGTCCATTTAAATGTGTCAGCGGAGGGCCCAGCCCTGGGAGGCTGCTGTATGCGGGCGGACAGGCGGGCGGCAGGGATCAAAGGCGTCCTGGGCATCGCTCCCTGCAACAGCGTCGTCCAAGCGCTGGGCCGCGAACGCCTGCCCTTCCTGCGGGACCCTGCTTCACACGGCTGCCTCGGTTTCCCTCCTCCTCAGCCCACCATCCCCGCTTGTTTCCAAAGAGGCCTGAGTCAGCCCTGTGGGTTTCTCCACACCTCTAGCTTCAGTGCTGATTCAGCCCCGCCAGCAGATGTCTCTGGGGCCGCTGGGGCTGCCGGCTGTCCTCCCATCAACGCCCTGCGGCCCTCTGTGGCCCAGCTTGGGCCCCGCTGCCATCTCCCTTTCCTCCCAAGCTATTTGCTCATCAGTCTCCAGACACGAATAGGTCCCTCACTTTCGCCTCTGGCCGTTGAATAAACCCATTATCTTGGAGTCCACGCTGTGCTTTAGAGCTGAATCCCACGGGTCCCACAGAGGAGACCACCAGGCCTTCCTTCCGTGAGCCTGCAGGCGAGTTCCAACGCCCACCTTCCAGTTAGGAGTCGAACTGGAAAAGGCTCCCCTCGGAGCCCGGAACAATGGAGTCACTAGATCCATCCTTTCCCCACCGGGGCCCTTTGACAGCTCAGATCCAGATGGACCCCGCAAGTCCTCCTGTGAGCTCCCTAAGTATGCGCCATCTTGCTCCACCTGTGGTCTCTATGTTCCAGCTCTGCCGTCGGCTCTGGGTGTGGGCATAGGCGGGGGGAGTCCTGCTGTCCAGTCTGCAGAGAGGGAGGGGAGCTGGGCTGGATACCACAGCCAAAGGAGAAAAGAATGTGAACTTTCTTCTGGGTCAGGCCTAGAGAATGGTCTCTTCCACGTGGTTTCTAGAGCTTTATCTGTGGCTCCTATTTAAAAATCTCCCGCAGGCCCTTCTCGGTCACCTGGACTCACACTCCCACCCCTGCCTTCCACTCTCGGACTTAATGCTTTTCTGCGTTCTTTGTGGTCTTTGGAGGGACATAAATTTCCCCCTTTCATCAGTGAGAAGGAACAAAGCAAAATGAGACTCACAAGGATCTGGAGATGTGCGTGCAGCCGCCCAGCCGTGCTCATTCCAGTCCTGCGCTGACGGGTGTGTGCTGGAAGTACATGTGAATTCTGTGCATGGAGATGCTGTGTTTCTGCCTAAGTGGTGTGTGCTGAGCGTGCATATACATGTGGATGGCTCCCGTGTTCTGTATGTTGGGGAGGAAAGGTGTGTGTTTGTGTATACGAATGTGGGAGATGTGTGTGGTGAGTGTGTGAAGAATGTGAGCATGGATTGTGTGTGAATGTGTGTGTGTGTGTGTGTGGCAGATGTCTGTGGGTTGGGTGTGAGAATGTGTGAGTGTGGTGTGCATGTGTGGCTTGTATTAGAGAGTGTGTGAGGGTGGTAGGCGTGTGTGAGGTGGAGAGTGTGGCTCATGTCCCAGCAGTCCTTAAGAGGCTGGCTGTGGTCGTTCCCTGCCCCTTCTTCCCCTTGCTTTCCCTCCCCCAGCCCTGTCTCTCAATCTCTCTCTCCTCCCTGGATGATGTGATGAGCTGTCTCTGTGTGTGGCACGTCTTTTCTGCGGGCCCCAGGATGGAATGGCTGATATCGCTTCTTCTTCCTCATGACAAAGCCCCTGACTCTGTCTTGGGGAGAGAGAAGGAGCTTTGAAATCCCCATCTGCCAGACTCGAAGTCTTTGCACCAGTGGTGGCTGTCGGTGAAATAGTGAAGCGATTGAACAAAAGTGAAGTAGAGAGAATAGGAGAGCCAAGGCTGGACACTGCCAAGATTGGTAATGATAGGTCATTTGGCTTTATATATTTTTTTTCCCTTTTTTTTGGGGGGGGGGGGCATCACTGCTCTCCGGCGGTGGGAGTAGGAGGCCCAGCCCAACTGCTGGAATTGAACCTCTGTCCCAGTGGGCCGCAGTCCCACGCACAACCACTACGCCACCGGGGCTCAGCCCTGGTCATTCGGCTTTAGAAGCATTCTCTATCTAGCTTCTAATATCCATTGCAATGGCTGCACAGAACCCCAAAGACAGCATTCACAACTACCAGAGTTCATAGGTGGTAATGTCAGTGAGAAATGCTCAGGACAGATTCTTCATCAGAACATGTGACAAAGTTCCTTCAAGGTTGCAAATTGAAGTCCAAAGTGCACATCACTGGTTGCAAGCTTCATCCCAGACTTTCAGCTCAAGCTATGTGGGTCAGCAAACCCAGCTCCCTGAAGTAAGTGCTGGAGGCACTGCACTCAGCCCAAAGGACTCAGCTCCACTTCAGTGCTGCACTCCCAATTAAGTGCCCAGAGGCACCCCATTTCACAAGCCAGCCTCCTGCACAAAAGCACTCAGCTCGACTTGCTCCATGGGTTGGAAATCCCACCACTCTCTCCCATGCTCTGGCTCCTGGTGCTGCTGCTGCTCCTCTGAGGGTGTAGCTGTCTTCTGGGTCCAGAGCTTCACAGGGATCTGGTGTCCATAGCATGTGCTCCACTCCTGGCTTTTGCTGGTAGTGAGATCCCCTCTCCTGCTTCTCAGAGGGCTCGTGTCATAAACAGAGAGGCGCATTGCATTAATCCTGGTCACAATCATTCATCAGTGAATCCTAGCAGTATCTCCCCTCACCTGCTGAGCAGGCTCAGGCAGGAAAAGGTGCTTTGGTGGGAGTTAGAGACTCTGGCTTGAAGAGCCACATTCCATACTTCCCTGCCCCTGCAGGATGACCTGAGAAAAGTTAGAAAACTAAATGGAAAGGACATGCTTGGCATTTCTCCAGCTGAAAGAACCGAGTAAGGAAAACAGTATCTCTTAAGTTGAAATATTGAAGGACTGCATGGGAAAAATATTAAATGACACAGGAGGCATCAAAAGATGATGGAAGGAGACACGGAGTCACTGTGTCTGAAAAACTAACAGTGGATCATTTCAGGAGGTTGCATGTGATCAAGAAACAATGGTTTTGAAGGACGAAGACTGAGCTGCTTAGCAGGCATTGGTAAGAAACAAGGGTCCAGGCATGTGTGGGACAACAAGCAAAAAGGCCTTCACCAACCGAGACAGCACTGGAGGCATTTACTGGTCTTTGCCATGAAATTTAGAAGATAGTTACCTGGCCAACTAACTGCAAGACGTCCATATTGGTGCCCATTCCAAAGAAAGGTGACCCAACAGAATGTGGAAACTACCAAATGATAGCACTTGCATTTTGTTAAAGACAATTAAAATGGTATCAGTACATTGACAGAGAACTCCCAGAAATTCAAGCCAGATCCAGAAGGGGAGTTTGGAAGAAGGGCTATCATGGTTGACCCCACATGCTTCTTGACTGGCAGCAGAGACTAGCAGGAAGATGTGAACTCGTGTTCTTATGCATTGACTGTGGATCACAGGCAATCACAGATCACATCATGAGCAACGGCAGTCTCAGAGCACTTCCAGGTGCTCACGTGGGACTTGGGCGTAGACCAAGCGGCAATCATTTCCACAGAACAGGGAGTCACTTTAAAATCATGAAAGGTTTGTGTCAGGGTTGCATCCTCTGAACATCCTTATTCAGTCTGCATACTAGGCAATAACCTGAGAACTTGGACCATATGAAGGAGAATGTGGTATCAGGATAGGATGAAGCGTCATTAACCGCCTTGACATGCATAGAATACAACCTTGGTGGTGTCGTAGTTGTGTCGTGGTCAGCAGTTCAAAACCACCAGGCACCCCAGGGAGAAAGACAGGGCTCTCTCCTCCTGTAAGCAGTCACAGTCTTGGAGATCACAGGGGGCAGTTCTAACGGCCTGAGAGCATTGCCGTGAGTCGGCATCAGCCCAATGGCAGGGCGTTTGGGTTTGGGGGTTTGGCTTAGTGAAAGTGAAGAAACTTGAAGTGCTTCCTGGTGATGATCAAAGACTACAGCCTTTGGTACTGATTATACCTCAGCATAAAGAAAATAAAAATCCTCTCAACTGACCCCACAAGCCACGTCATGATAAATGGAGAAAAGATCGAAGTTGTCAAGGACTTGTGCTACTTCCATCCACATCCAATGCCCACGGGAACAGCTGTCAGGAAATAAGACAACCCATTACGTTGGGCAGATCTGCTGTCGAAGATCCTTTGAAGCATTTCTTTATAGGTCTGTTTAAAAGCAAGGGCACACTTTGGGGGAGGAAGGTGCACCTGACACAAGCCATGGTATTATCGGCCACCTCGTGGACACGTGACAGCTGCACAATGAACAAGGAGCCCAGGACAAAGGGAGATGCCTTTGCATTGTGATGTTGGAGAAGATTATTGAATGAAATACCATGGACTGTCAGGAGAACAAAAGAGTCTATTTTTAGAAAAGTACAGCCAGAGGGTCCCTTAGAAGTGAGGAGAGTGGCGATTACCTGGATGGGCTGGATGACCATAGTGGCTGCCCCTTTGAAGTAACAACAAAGAAACAGAAGACTTGTGAGGCCAGAGCTCTGTTGTGAGTGGCACTTCTATGAATTGCACCCAAAAACTGAAGGCAAGTCTCTCAACTTCAGTTTCTCCAACTGTGCATGAGGCAACAATACCATCAACTTCCCAGGAGTGTTGGATTAGAAGACATCTTGTATGTCTCCTTGGAAACTTGGGAAGGGGTCATGTCATTCATAATGCCAACTAGAAGACTGAGACACACCTGGGCACACTCCTCTTAGCATTCCCATGGTGACAAGAGGACTGTGTCTTCTCTATGCAGAGCCAGTGTCCCTCCTCCCTTCTGTCAGAGACAGAAGCTAAGCCTGGCTGAGGCATTGGGGGCAGGGGGTTGGGGGTGAGGGGTCAGTCTTATTAGCAGGAACTACATGGCAACGTTTCCATCTTTCATCAAGGGAATATAGGAACTAGAAGGAATCTAGTTAGTCTCATTTCAGATAGCGGGAGCACTTAACAACTAAAGTATTGACTCTTACTCTCCAAGTCAAGTTCAGGAACACGTGGTGCTCCTCAAATGAAATATTTCACACTGGGACTATTGTCTTACAAAGAGCAGGGTTGATGAAAAGCTAAGATGAGCATGAGCTCTTTCTCACTGGAGATCAGACTGCATTGACTCTGGGAAAACAAGAGATAGAACTGTTTGCTTCTGGGCAGAGGGGGAAATTACCCACAAAGCTCAAGGTGGGTAGCTGGGTAGAATCAGAAAGGCCACCTTTGCCCTCCTGCATCAGCACCCAAAGGAGGCTCTCCATCAGCTCCAGGTGTAACCTCCTGCCTTCCGGAGAGGAGTGAAGAGACAAGGACACGGTTCAGGGAACTTGTGAGCCAAGACTTTAGGGAAAATGGTGAAAAAAGACAAGACACTAAGAGGTATGGAGGAGCAGGAGACAGAACTCTCAATGCCAGTGTCTGCTGGGCCTCCTTCCTTTGTTGAGACTCGGACGTGAGCAGGCCAAACAGAGCTCGCCACCGTTCCCTCAACTGCTGGTCTGCTGTGGCCTCCTCTACCTGACCCATGCGTGACATGAACAACCAACTCTGGACATCACTTTTCAGTTTCCCGTGTTTGTCCCAGGCACCCTAGTGGCATAGTGGGTTATGTGTTGGGCTGTTAACCAGGAGGCTAACGGTTCAAAATCACCAGCCACTCTGAGAGGAAGAGACGCGACATTCCACTCTTATGAAGAGTGGCTCTGGGCAGCTCTGGGTTGTCCCGTGGGGCTGCGCCGAGGCGGAGTGGATGGCAGTGACATGAGCTGAGGGGATCCCCATGTGGACTCCCCACAGTCAGCGGCAGCAGAGGAGGGCCCACGGGCCACCAGTGCTGGCATCGATCGATCGAGCACCCACCCAAGCAGAAGGCGTGGTAGGACAGAATCCCCGATGGCCGTGCACAACTGAGCAAGGGATCATTTAGGTAACCCGAGCTTCGTCATATGCTCGATACAAGCATTCTCGGGCATTCGCTTTGGCTGTTGACAGTGGAGGTTAGAATCATAAATGTAAGTAAAAAGACAGGAAGTCATCTTGTCTGTCCTGTCACAAAGAGGGCTGTCACAGGGGAAAATACTTATCCAACAAACAGTTGTCATGTCGACACTTTCCACGTGTGCGATTCAGTAACATCAGCGGGGTCAACGGTGTCGGGCATGCTCAGCACTCAGTAGCTGGTTCCGATGGTTCTCCTCACCCTGTGCAGAAGCTCAGTGCCTCTCCCTCCTGTCACCTGCCCCAGGCAGCCGCAGGCAGCTGTGGCCCCACTTTGGAGATTTCCTACCAGAGGGATCCCAGGGTCTGGTCCTTCGGCTCAGCTGTAGCGTGCCTGGCCTACGCTTCCCTGATGACTTGTGCTTTGCTTTGGCAGCCTGCTTGTCTGCTGTTGGCGCCTGGGTTGTTTCGCCTGTTGGGCTCCCATGAATGGTGTTGCCAGCCAAGCCAGTGAGGTCGCATGTGTTTGTGTCTCTTGGTTCAATGGCCGGGCACACACGTGTGTGGAGCGGCTGGGCCCCAGGGTAGCATGAGTGAGCCCTGGTGGTGCAGAGGTTGAGTGCTGCACACTCAACAGCAGCCTGGCGGGAGGAGGAGGCAGCAGTCTGCTTCCAGACAGGCGTACAGCCCTGGAGCTCTCGTGGCGGTTCCATTTTCTTATCTTCCAGGGTAGCTACGAGTCAGGTGGACTCTGGCAGTAGGTTTCACTTTCTAATAGGTTTATGGTACTACAAGCCTGACTAGAGTGTGGTGTATAGTTGGACTGCAATCCCCCTCTCCTTCCCCCCAGGATCTTGTTCATATATCTGCATTTTCTCACCAACCATTCATTCATTCACAAGCACTTAATCGTCCATTCCCACGGCCATGGAGTTGATGCCGATTCGTGGAGACCTTATAGGACAAGGTAAAACTGCCCCTGTGGGTTTCTGTGATTAACTCTTTAATGGAGTAGAAAGCATTAACTAGCAGGAATATCTTCTACTGTCCAGGATAAATGTCCAACTTAATCTCATGCCTAATTTCTAATGTTCCATCTGAGGCAGAGGAGCCCTGATGGCTCAGTGGTCACATGATGGGATGCTCTGAGGTCAGCCGTTCGAAACCAGCAGCTGCTCCTGGTAGAAGGACAGGGCTTTCTCCTTCTGAAAGAAGAGTGGCAGCCTCAGAACCCCCCCCCCCCCCGGGGCAGCTCCGCCCTCTCCTCTGGTGCCACGGTGTAGGGCCCGGTGCTGTAGTGGTTACACGAGGGGCTGTGAGCCTCCTGGATGCAGTTCAAAACTGCCCACAACTCCTCAGGAGACTGGCTGGATTTTCCACTCCAGTGACCTGTACTTGTCGGAAACCCACAGGGGTCGCCGTGACGCGGGACCAACTCGATGGTAGTGAGCTTGGTTTTGGTTCAGCACCGGCCGATGGTGCTGCAGTGTAGGCCGTGGGCTGCCTGTGCCAGGGGCAGCAAGTGACCTAGAGAGTCAGCCAGTCTGAGAGACCCGAGGCAGTTGGGATCCGCGTGCCAGCACTGGGAATCTAACGTCATCAAGTTGAGAACGGCAGGACAGCGTTCCTCATTCACTCCAGCCTCCACCCAGGGGCACACGCCTGTATCCCAAGAAGCTGCCTGCTGGAGGGCTTCCTTGTTCAGAGAGTCCTGGCCAGGCCTCTGGGTGCAGCCCAGGTTGGCAGACAACCTGGCATTCAAGACCACGCTCAGGAAAGCTCACTTGTGACCACAGAGGCGGGAACTTGATGGGGCTTCCACAACCTCTTTCATTGAAGAATCTCAACACATCCAATGCTGGGCATGGCCATTTCCTGGGGCGGATGGTGGTGATTGTGTGGTAAGGGTTTATCCCAGTGGCCACAGGATAAGGCCCAGAATTCCCCATTCAGTGCCATAAAGCCCATTTTTAAAGCAGTGGCCTCTGCCTGGACCTGCTTCCCAGGGTCCCCCTTCCTCTCCTTGACTCATTTCTGGCTCTACGACTTCTTGTAGACACAAAGAGGGGGAGGAAGGAGGATGAGGAGTGGGGCAGGGGCCCCACTGAACTCCCTTTGTTGCTGGAGTGGGGGGCGAGGGTTGGTGGATATTTCCCTGTATGTGACAAAGGCCCAGAACTCCATGAATGTCTGACACTGCCAATCAAAGCGGTGTGTTCCCCAAAAGCAATTTTTGGAAATCTTTGACTCCTTGAGCTTGGTGTTTAACCAGTCCTCCTTCCAAACACTTAATAGGAAACCGAGCCCCTGACTCTCTCATGGGGCTCCCACTGGGGCCCACAGCCTCTTACAAGCTGTGCGGTGCCTGTGCAGGCACTCCTGAGGCTGCTGGAGGCTGGGTGCCAACGGGGGACTTGGGGCCTCGCTGAGTAAAGAGAGGCTGGCCCCGGGGCTCCGGCTGCCTTGGAAACGGGGGCATGTGCACTGCGGGGGTCAGAGCTGGGTGGTGGACATGGCCGGATGGATGCCCGGCGGCTGAGCGCAAGTTCACGCTGTTTCTCTAGGCCGGTTCCATGTGTCAATGGATTCGGTCCATCGAACGAGCACGGTGCTGCCTGCCCCGTTGGGATCCGGCCGGCTGCGATGCTGACTCAACGCCTGGCTAACTAGCAACTGCCAGGACAGCCTGTCTGCCTTTAACTGCCCCCACTGCAGAGGCAATGGCTATCAACAGTGTTTTGTGTCTTGCTCAGAAATGGATGCCTCTTCCCCCACCCTGGCCCTGCTCCCCTAAACAGGGACGTATTACACACCCTGCGCCATCTCAGGTCTGTCTCTCCCAGAGACCTTGTCCGTCCTTGCCTGCTGCAGGGTGACGAGCTCCACCAGTCACTGGCTCCCACCCTGCCACCCCCACCCGCATGCTCAATGATGGATGCTGAGACGGGTCGCAGCCTGGGTTGGAGGAACCCTGATGGCACCTCACCAAGCTCTCATGTGTCACCAAGAGGCCGCTGGCGGCTCTGCTGGAGAGCGGCGAGGTGGCCTGCTTCTGCCAAGACGCCAGCCTCGGAAACCCACCGGGACCGGTCTGCTGTCTCCTCTAGTCTCACTGTGTGTAGGATTCTGACCCACGGTGACCCCATAAGACAGGGCTGAACTGCCCCTGTGGCTTTCTGAGACTGGAACTCTTTACAGGAGTAGAAAACCTCGTCTTTCTTTGGTGGAGCGGCTGATGGTTTCAAACTGCTGACCCTGTGGTAGCACCCCCAAGAAACCATGCCGCCTTCAGGTGTGTGTGTGGGGAGAGGGGTGCTCCCCCCGCGCTCTGACGGACTAAAGAGGAACAGAGAGGGACAGCAGGTGTCTGAGGCTGATCCCTTCTGCCAAGGAACCGTTAGGGCTTCCCAGCTCTGCCTGCAGTGACAGTGCAGCCGCTGGCCTCAGATTTCACCTTTCCAGAGACTTCTGCAGCTGAGGTTTACTTCATTTCAGCTGTTTCTGCTTAGAGCACACTAAGACCCATGGAGGCCTGGGGGTAGAATATAGGCCCAAGAAGTCCAGGGTCAAGAGTCAGGTCTGGTGCCTCAGCTGAGGCCTGAGGGCAGGCAGTGGTGTGAACCCTGTTAAAAAGTTGGGAAGGACCTTTTCAAGGCCTTCACCATCCAGAGACAGGATCTGTTGGCTAGGAGGTGAGCGGGGATGGACATGGCCAGGCTCAACCAGCTGGCTGTTTATGATTTGCGAGGCTGGCAGTGGTCACCCCGACACACTATTCCAGGCTGGAACCAATGTCCGGCCATGTCTCCTTAGCACCTGCTAGCTGCTCCTCTGGAGGACAGGTTTTCTATGCCTGCAAACAGTTAACATCTCAGACCCACAGAGCAAGGGTCTCTCGGGGGTTCTTGGAAAGGGCAGCAGTGTGGCAGCACATGGAGATGGTCTCAGACTGCTGGGGAAAGGCCCTCCACCCTGCCCCTTTCAGAAACCCCATTAAAGCCCCTATAACCTGTGCCATCTGCCCCCATAAAGCCAACCAACCTCAAGGCAGATTCTCCAGATGGGCTGGAGGCCTGATCAAAGCCAGAGATTCCTCCCCACTCTGCCCCCCCCCCCCCCCCCCCCAGGCCAGCTAGTCATCCTGGCTCCAGTCCTCTTTAACCTCTTCACCTCTGTCTTCCTCTCCCACCCCTGAACGTCAGCTCTTCTACCTGAAGGCCCGTTGGAAGAAGGTCACCCCAAATCCCTGATTGACTTCATGAGGGACTCACCAAGTTCAGATTGGGAGAACAGGGCTCCTGTCTGGTGCCACTCCTCCTCCACCACCACCACCCCCCACCTGCTGTGTGGCTTTGGGCTCCACGGGTAACTTTTCTGGTCCCCCTAGGATGGTGGCCACAGGAGCCCTGGTGGGGTCAGGGTCATGTA
This sequence comes from Nesogale talazaci, assembly GCA_004026705.1. Taxonomy (NCBI): domain Eukaryota; kingdom Metazoa; phylum Chordata; class Mammalia; order Afrosoricida; family Tenrecidae; genus Nesogale; species Nesogale talazaci. The sequence goes on along the minus strand of PVJH01027214.1, from coordinate 84 downwards.
TTGGGTTGCAGTCTGCAAGGGCCACACTCCCAGCCACCTTTTGGAGAAAGACGGGTCTACTGCAGACAGTCACCGTCTCAGATG
>PVJH01027213.1:0-30210 GCA_004026705.1 Nesogale talazaci | reverse complement strand
CTTACCGTGTCTATCTTATATAAGTAGGCGAAACAACAATAACAGGGGTGAAAGATACAGAAAACAAAAGATTGACTAAAAAGAGAGAGAAAATGAAAGAAAGAAAAATAGCAAAAATAAAAACAAAATGAAAAACCATACATGATTCCAGGTCTGTCCACTGACCTTTATGACTACCTACCTACTTCAAGTCCTGAGGAGTTCTGAGAACTGCCCCTCCTAGCCTGAAGTCTATTTGGAGGCCTTCTCAGGGACTTTGTGGCTTGCCTTTGCTCCTGGTGATGGGTGATCTATTATGTTCCCTTCTTGGGTCCCCTCCCCCACAGTGGAGGTGATCAGACCAGACTCACTCCTCACAATGTGTCTCCAGGATTGTCCTCCAGTGAGGGTCCATCATGTTTTGAGCTATTGTCAGCCCTACAGCCCTCTTTGTGCCTTAGCAGCTCTCTGCAGGGACATCATCTCAGAGCTTAATGTGTTGGAATGGGGTCTCGTCCCTTCCTCTCTCTTTTTCCTTCTTGGTTTGCTTTTGTATGGGCATGGCAGACTAGCCCCTTTCCCCCAACCTCTAGGTTTAACATTGTCCTCTGTAGCACATACTTCTTGGGGTGAGGGTGTCAGTTTGATTCTGATGGGAGCCATACAGACTTCTATAGGTCTATATATTATTTTTATTAAATAAGTCCATTTTATTTCTTCACACAATTTATTGAGCCAGGTTATGATCATTTCCCTTTGAGGAATCAAATTTCTGATGATATTCACCACTTCTGTTGTATATTTCTTCTATTTTAACCCCATGCCTTTTTCTAGGTAACCAAAAAAAGAAATCAATGTAGCATCTTAAGAAAAATAATTCTTCATTGCTCCTGGTAATAGGAGATTTCCTTGTCAATTTTTACTTTGGGGTGGGGGAATAACTTTTGACTATTTGTTTTGAGTGGTGCTAAAGAAGTGTATATGTACAATAGAAAGTAAATGTTCTGTTATGAAGATGTACAAGTTGAGGGAAATTAAAAGTGGTCTGGCAAAACTGCATTCAGATGCTGAAGTAAAAAAGTAGGTATTCTTCACACTTACATTTATCGGTTTGAGCTTATACTTTTCTCCTCTAATTTTTCTGGGTAATGCCACTTATCATGATTGTTGCTATTTGACATGCTTTCTTATCCTTTGCTGTCTAAGTATTTTGTAGCTGACTTTCCCATGTTTGTTTTCCTTTCAAGTCCAATCTACTTAGTTCTTCATATCAGTTTTATAGAATCTGTGCATTTTTAGCTTTGTTGTCATGCTTTTAAAGTAATATGAAATTCTTTAAGCAACATTCCTGTCATTCAGATTTTGAAATTGAAGATATTTTGGTCTGTTTTTTAAATAATTTTCATTGGAAGCTCTTATCGTAATCCATACATAGATCTATCATGTCAAGCACATTTGTATATATGTTGCCATCATCCTTTTCAAAATATTTTCTTTCTACTTGAACCCTCATCCTCCTTCTCCCTCCCTCAAGAGGCCTTGATAATTTATAAATTTTTTTTCGTGTCTTACAATGACCACTGTCTCCCTTTACCCACTTTTCTATTGTATGTCCCCCTGGGAAGAGATTATATGTGGATCATTGTAATCAGTTCCCTCTCTCTCCTGTGCTCACCACACTCATTATTAGTCCTGGTGCACTTATCTGTCCCGGATTCCCTGAGTTGTTCCAGTGTGCTTGCTTAAAGAATTGGTTGTTGGTGGTGTGCATATAACTTACCAATGACGCAGGAATCTCAAATGGGATTTTCAAAAATGAATACTAACTTACTTACTTCTGCTGAAAACACCCTAAGTACTTATGATATGTGGGTCACATAATGGGGTAAGAAGAACTTAGAAGAGAGTCATTAAAGCAACTGCCTGGTGAAAAGGATCTTAGCTTAATCTTACTTCTGTGAGACGGGAGAATGGTGGCATCCCCAGTTAATATGTTGGCATGCTGTATATGATCAGTGTCTCTTAAACCCTGACTATTCTTTGTTTTCACAGAAATACCAAGATCACCAAATAAGAGGACAGCAATACTGATAAAAGCATTAACCAAATTAAACAATTGCTTATAAAATGTTATTTTTGTTGCATTTATTCAGCATATACTTATTTCAATATCTGAATATTTACCTCTGTTCGATTCATAGGGCTGCATAAGGACATACCACAAGGTGGGCAGCTTTAAAGAACATACATATATTATTGCCTCATGGGTTGAGAGATGACAAGTTTGAAATCAAGGGCTTGGTTATGTTGATCTGAAGTTTTGGAAAAGAGTCTTTTTCATGTCTCTCTCCTAGTTTCTGGAAGTCCAGGGTGTCTGGTTTGTAGCTTCAGCATTTGATGTCATCCTTTCTCACTCTCTTTGTGTTTTTATACTTTCCCCTCTTGTATAAGAATAGCAATCATAGCAAAGAACACTTTGCTAATCACTTGTTAAAACATAATCAGGTCTGTTGAGCAAGACCATCTCCTTTCTCCCACCTCCCCATCTCTTATGTCCCCCCAGAGCCATCAGACCCATTGTTTTCTCCTCATAACTGTTCATCCAGCCTATCTTATCTAGCTAGACTTGCGGAGATAATCATATGCACGCAAAGAATAAGACATTATAAAATTAAGCAACCAAAAAAGGCAAATGATGGCAACAATGTCCAAAAATATATAGAAATAAGTAAAAAAAAATAAAATAATAATAACAAAATAAAAACCTTTAAAAAGTTCAAGATCTGCTTGTTGACCTCCAGGCATGTCTCCTCCTTGAGTCTAATCGGGTGGTACACCCTGGCCCCAAGGTATATCCTAGGCAGTCCCTTGGGAACCCCATGCTCTGTTTCCCCTGCTGTTCTGTTGTGTGCCCTTAGTGTGGTGAGAGGAGAAAGAGTACTATTCCAACCCTACTTGTCCATTGTTGTCACAATAGGGCTTTGGGACACTTAGGGATGCCATGTATCATAGTGGGGCCAGCCTTGTGGTCCTCTCTGTGCATTGGGTATTCTGAATGGGAATATCGTCCTCAAGGTGGTGGGCCAGGGTGCACTCCACTCTCTCTTCCTCTGCCTTCATTTGTTATGTTGTCCTCTGGCCAAACATGCCCTTCTCCCCAGCAGCTTCAGTGCTGTCCTCCAAAGAAAACTCCCCTAGGGGGAGGAACAGCTGTCCACATACTTGGGATTGGGGCTGAGGCCTCAGACCCCTCCACTACTAGCTCCCCCCTCCATGCCATCACAATGTATTCCGGAACACTGTGTCTAAGTGTGGGCTCTCTTTCCCTGTGGAGATATAAGCAATATGCTCCCCTTAGTTGCCCCTCTAAACATCACCAACTTCCTCTCCCCTCCTCCACCCTCCTCAGTTGGCTACCATATGTAGCCCTGGATTTGGACTGGCCCGTGTCATACTACCTGGGCCTCCCCCCGGGAATTTCTGTGTACAGTAGCTTTTTCCCTATGCCCCTTTTGTATTTTTTCAAGCTTACCTTAGCGGAATCATGTTGTACTTGTTCTTTTGCACTTGGCTTACTTCACTTAACAAATTTGCTCCAGTTCATCCCATGTGGCAATGTGCTTCATGTGTTTATCACTGTTTTTCAGCAACTCCGTTGTATGTATGTACCACGGCTTTTTAATACATTTGTCAGTTGATAGAAGTTTGGGTTGTTTCCAACTCCTTGTGATTTTGAACTGTGCTGCAATGAACATTGGAGCATAGATGTCTGGCTGTGGTTTGTTTTTTGCCTCTTCCTGGTATGTGCTCAGTAGGGGGATTTCTGGGTCATATGGTAGCTCAATTTCCATCTATTTTAGATATCGCCAAATCAATTTCCATAGTGACTATATGTCCCTACAGTACAACCAGTAGTGGATAAGAGTTCCTGTCTCCCCACAGCCTGTCCAATATTTTTTGTTTTCTGATTTTTTGAATTGGGCTATCCTTAGGTGGTATCTCATTGTTGTTTTGATTTGTACTTCTCTTATGACTAATGATCAGGAACATTTTCTCATATGCTTATTGACCATTCAGATCTCTGCCTCTGTGAACCTTCTGTCCAGGTTCTTTGCCCACATCCTCAGTAGGCAGTTAGTTTTGCTCTTTTTGGAAGCTATCTGGGTATTATAGATTTTAGTAATAAGACCTTTGTCTGGTGTATCATTGCTAAAGTTGTTTCCCCAGGTCCGTGGGGTCTTTTATTACTCACTTGGAGAATTCTTTCCATGTGCACGGCAGTTTGAGCTTAGTGGATCCCACTTGTTAATTTGTGTCTCCTCGGTGTTTGTGTTCTTTCCTATTTCTGATAGCCTATGTAATCCCTATGCCACAGTTCTCAGGTTGGTACCAATTGCTTCATTGATGGCCCGAATAATTTGGGGTTTTACTTTGAGGTCTGTGATCCACCTTAAGTTTATCCTTGTGCACGGAGTTAGAAAAGGTTCTGGCTTCATTTTTCTATAGGTAGGTAGCCTTTTATTTCCAGCACCACTCGAAAAGGGCATCTGCTTCCCTTTTGATATTTTGGGGGCCCTTATTAAAGATCACTTCTCTGTATGCTGCTAATTTTATGTTTGTGTTTTCAGTCCTTTCCCACTGATCTGAGTAGCATTATGACAGCACCAGGCGGTTTTGACTTGTGGGGCTATATAATATGTACAAAGGTCAGGTAAAGCAAGCCCTCCCATGATGTCCTTCTGTCCCTCAGAGTGTTGGAGTGCAGGACTATAGTTTTTTAAAAAAACAAACGATGAACAAATTCACCATGGACCCGAGATGAGTTGGCTGCTAAGCAGAACAGATAGCAGACACCTGGAGGGCAACGTTCTCTGCTAATTCTGGGCTTCTTCTCTCTCCATATGAAGTTGGTAATCATTTTTCCCATTTCTTTGAAGAAAAATGAGGGCAATTCCATCATAATTGTATTAAATTTATATAGTGCCTTGGGTAGAACTGACATCTTTACTGTATTGAGTCTTCCAATCCATGAGCATGGGATAGTCTTCTATTTGTTGAGGTCACACTTGGTTTGTAATTGTGTTCTGTTTCCTCATTAAATCTTTTGTTCTTTTAGTCAGGTATATCCCTAGATATTTCACTTTGTGCTTGGCTATTGTGAAGGGTCTCACCTTTTTATCTCCTCTTCTGTGATCTTATCCAATGTGTATAGCAGTCCAATAGACTTCTGTTTATTAATCTTTATTAATCTTGTATCCTGCCACTCTCTCATAACTCTCTATTGCTTCCAGTACTCCCTTATGGAGCTTTGGGGATTTCCATCATCTGCAAGTAGTGATAGCTTCACCTCTTCCTTCCCCAAGCGAATTCTCTTGGTGTCTTTTCTTTGCTTTATGCTGTTAGCTAATATCAGTTTCTCTGATAATCTTATTAGATTTTTGTTCATGTTTGTTAAAGTTCGCTTGGTCACTGTTGCAATTTTTCGTTTCCTCCAGTCGATTTGCAAAGTCCGTGAGTCTCCTGTTGGTTTTTGTTATCTCTTCTCTAAGCTCTTATATTTCCCTTTTGTGTATGGACATTAGCTCCTTTATCTTTTCATCCTTTTCTGTATTTTTTCCCTCATATCCTGTATGACTCCAAGCACAGAAAATTTTTTTTTCTGTGACATATCAACGTCTGCTTCTTCTATGCATGTCATTAGGTTTAGGACATCTTCTGCCATTGCCTTTTGTTTCTCCTGTTTTTTTCATTGAGGTTATTGGGACTGAATGCTGTTTGTGTTACATTGTTTTAAAATAACCAGGTTCCATTTTCAAGGGAGTCAAACAACACTGGCTTTCTCTGGGAGAGTTGTGGGAATGTGTCTTCGAACTTCCTGTGACTAATTTCACTATGGGGTTGGCCTACCACTTTATCCTCCTGTAACTTCAATCTTTCCCTAGTGAACCAATATTCCATTATTTGGAGGGCAAGCTCGATGGGCCTCTAAGGGACCACTGGTTGGATTGTTGTGACTCCACAAGGATGTTGCTGCACTCTATGATCTCACCAGGAGCCAAGATGGTGCAGCCCACAGCAGCCAGGGCCATTGCATGTCATGTGCAGGGGTGCCACAGAAGGCTGGTGGGGTGCCTGCTTTTGCGTAGAGCACCACAAATGATGGAAGGAATTGTCCTGATCAGTAGATCACTGTGAAGGTTGGGCAGTGGTTCCCACAGCAGCGTGGAACTTTAGCTAGTGTTGGCTGGACGGCCTTAGGTCCTGTGAGGCACTAAGGCAGGCAGGAGGAATTTCCATGAGTCACATGGGACCAGGAGGACACATAAGAGTTCCCCAAGCCACACAAGCAGGAATTCTCTTTGAAAAAAGTTGGGAAGAATATCCCCTGGTGGAGGGTGGTAGGACTTTTCCATCCTTGGGCTACACAGCACTGGGTGGAGAGCTCCCAGCTGGGGGTAGCAGGCTAAGGGGAGCGGTCTGGAGATCCACAATGGCAGATGAGCCAAAAATGAAAGTGACCAAGAGGAAAAACACTGAAGAACTAAGCCCACTGAAACTGTGGGGGAGGGGGGATAGAGTGGAGAGAGGGAACTAAAAGTTGCTACATAGCTAAGCCCCAATCCCTGACCTTAGGGCTGGAAGGTTTCAATCCATGCCCTGTACTGGCGCAAGATGTGGCTCTTTTGAGATAAAGACACTGTGTTGGCTACAATTGATCTCGACTCTGGCAGAGACAGTGGCAGCGCTTGTGTCAAGCCCTAGCCAATCTTCACTGTGTTAAGTCAAAAGCCCCCAACCCCATAAAACCTAGTGGAGTTGTGCCTACTTATCTTTATGATGCTCCTCCAGTAATTTGGTATTGTTGAATTTCTCTCTTAAGAGTCTCTCTGGTCTGTGTTCCTCAGTTGCCATCTTCCCAGAAGTCCTCTGCTTCATCTCTCCTCATGGCATATCCAATACTCATGAAACAAAGTGTCTCCATCTTCACTTTCAAGGATCATTCTGTCTGTACTTCTTCCATTACAGATTTGTTTGTTCTTTCACAGTGCTCTCAATACACCAAATGAAAATGACCACACTTACTAAATAAACATGTTAACAGAAGCCTTTCTTGCAACCTGAATGCTTACACAGTTCTTGCAGACTGTTTGATAGAATGACCAAGATACTATGCTTGGCATAGTTATTACCTTGTATGTTGTATTTGGTGGAGGCTTGGTGATGACATTGTTATGTATTGGACTGCGATTGTTATGAGTTTGAAACCACCAGAAGCTTGCTGGAGAAAGATTGGGCTTTTGACTCCCATAAACAGTTACAGTCTCAGAAGCCCACAAAGGGCCACTATGAATTAGCTTGACTCGATGGCTGTGAGTTTTGTTGTATTTGAAAGTACAGGGTGCATCATGATACTTGAGCAGCAATTGTACATGTTGACTTTCTTATTTCTTTTGGCACAGCCTTCATTCCGCCTGCAGAAGCTGAATCACATAGCTGCTTCTCTATGTAGGATGCTTAGAATTCCTGCCCAGGTTTTGTGTTCACATAGAATGTTATCTTAATCTCAACTGACAAGAATGTTCTTAAAACAAATCTCCAGGTAGAAGACTAGAGGAATGCTTCAGGGAGATCCAAGATGAACAAAATGAATAGGATCAGAACTGCAATTTCATTTAATCAACTGGAATTTGTAACCCACAATTTAAAAACTAGAGGAAAAAGAAGAAGTGATTCCTTTATAGTTTGGTGGTAAAAATTATCATAGATCATAATAGTTACTTTTCACATTAAATGATGTCTTTGATTTCTGCAAAAATATACTCATGACAAATAGGAAGGAACACTAGTTATATTAGTGGAATAAAAGAGATCAGCAGAAGTGGCAATATTTTATTTACTTCAGCAATTACTGAGATCTTGTCACATACAGGACTATATAAAAAAGATAAAGAAAACATAATTATCAGAAATTGGTGAGTGTTAGACTAGAGAAACAAACCCACAGACATTCATATGTGTATAAGAAAGAAGTTAATATATAAGAGCAATTGAATATTGAGAAAGCATCCCAGCCTAGTCCAAAATTAAGCCCATAAGTCCATTATTAGCCTATATGTCCAATACCAATCTATAAAGTCCTCTTCGCACTCAGGAAACTCATGCAATGACTCTGAATGCAGAATGATCACAGGCCAGTGAGTATAGAGTCTTGTGGTTTCAGTGGTGGTTGAAGCATGTCAGCACTGGCAGGTGTCTCCACATGGCTTCCCCAGTTCCCAAGACATGGGGTCTATCATTTTATCACCATGTGTCTTGTCAGTAGAACATCTCTTGTGAAATGAACAGAGAGAGTGTGTGTCTCCCACTTCCAAGGAGGAAGTACAGGAGCTCCCAGATCTTAAGGAGAAGGCCATGCCCACAGAGAGGCCTCATTGGCTAAGACCAAATTGGCAGACTGGACTCCACCCCTTCACTCTGAGTCCTCATATTGACAAATGATTATATAATTACCATAGGTTGTTAAAGACTAAATCATTAAGCCAGAAGCATGCTGAAACTCAGGGGATGAAGAATTCATGTAAGAAAGGGTAAATTCTTGTAAATAGGCAATATAGAGACTTTAGAAGTTGAATTTATTCATCTAATATAAATTCAGTTTAAATTAATTAAATATATGGGTGTCCTAAGCATGCTCACTCACAAACTAAGAAAAAATAGCTCAGTGTATGTAGAATGGAGGATCTGCCTAGCTGAGTATCTAGAGCGCTAGTGGCACCAAGCTTAAACAATCTGCTACTAATCAGAAAGTCAGCAGTATGAACCCGTCAACTTCTCCATGGGAGAAGCATATTGTAGGCAGATTCATAAAGATTCAAAGCTTTGATGCTATAGGCAATTCTCATTTCCCTTTAGGATCGCTATGAGTCTGAATAGCAGCAGGTTTAGCTGGAAGATTTTTGCCCAGTGTCTAAGAAGCCCTGTTGGCACAGTGGTTATGAGTTCATTTGTTAACCAAAATATCAGCAAGTGCAAGAATCCTCTGCTTGGGAGAGTCACAAAATATCCTACCTCCATAAATATTGCAGCCTGAAAATCCTGTGGATTGGAATCCACTCTATGGCACTGTGTATCAAACTGTTTGGTTTGTGAAGTGCAGTATCGATTTATTCCATTTCCCATTAAAAGTAGTTATTGATCTTCACATGACTCATACATGATGCTAACAGTTATAATTAGAGGTTGAGAACTTTCCACAGATGTCTAGAGAGAGCAGTTTGGACTCATCATTATTTGGATTATTTGCAATGTTTAACAATCACAATTATGGGAAAGAGTCTTTCATTCTCTGAGGACTGCAGTCTGCATTTCTATCTTTCTTTCCCTCATTCCTTTCTCTTCCCTTCTCTTTTTAACATTAGACAATTTGGACCTTTTTTTAACTTGGCACAATTCCTAGAAGTAGGTCTTTTTATCCATTCTACAAATGCCCTGGCATTGCAGAGAAAGCACGGACATTTAGGCATTTCTTTGGGAATTAAGGAGTAGGGGAGATATGAGTAGGGGATGACTTGCAGGAATATATTTGTGATAAATACCAAAAGGAATATGTGGAGTGAAAGTAGAGAGTGAGAAAAAAGAGCTATTAAAATATTTTCCTATCTTTTTTTTTTCTCCAAGCACATTTGAATCCACTTTTCAGTTAGGAAGCTAGCTTAAAATAATAAATTGTAAAAGCAAAAATAAATTAATTTGCCATGATTTGTAATAACTCTAAGCTCTTCTTAGTTATCTGTCCATTAGATACTACCAAAGTGGGGAGAAACCTGAGGCCACAGGCAGAAAGAAAAATTATAATACATAATTCTAAGTGTGATGAGAAGGGAAATTTTTAGTCTTCAAAGCATTTGCCAGGATACATTGTCTTCCTAGTTTGGGGAGAGGAGAAAGGAGATAAGATTTTGGAAGACCTGACCATGTGACTTATAAACTTATAAGCAGTTCCCTTAAAAAAAAAAAAAAACCTTTTGGAGGATGGGAACAATGTCGTGGAAATTGCGTAATTCTAAACTTCATTCAAGGGTTGCTAACAGCTTCTCTCTAAGGAACACAGAGTAAGAGAGGAAGTAACAGTTGCTTGACACAAAATGTAAAGGTTGCGGAGCAATTGAAAAATGTCAAGCTGACCAATTAACAATTGCTCATTTCTTTGGGCAAATACTGACAGCCTCCAACATGACAAGTATATCTTGGCTCACAATATACCTACACGTAACGTTGATGCTAGCCCACAGTGTCTTCATAATGAAAACATGTGTTAGATCAAGTCTTATCCAATATCTTATCCAAGCAAGCACAGATAGTCTTATAAGGTGTCCGTTTAAGCTTGAGTTGTCTTAGTGCTGCTATGATAGCCATACCACAAAGAGACGGCTTAAAAAAACAAAATTTATTTTTGCACTCCTGGGCTTAACACCTAAATTAGGGTCCCAGTCAAGTTATTTCCTCTGTGAGCCTATCTCCTAGTTTGGGTGTTTGTCAGGGCTCCTAGGAGCTCCTTGGTCTATAGCCCCTCCCGCTGTGTGAATGCCACTGTGATAGTCCTCTGTCCTCTGATGACTCTGAAGCAATTCCTCATGATTTTGTTAAATTCCTCATTAACATCAGAAGCCCACTCTCAAACAGGATTGTATCCATCAGTATATGACTGGAATGTTAACACATAATAAAATACCAAACATAGAATTCAGGGGCAGGGTTTGGTCCACCATTAGACTTGATTGAAAAACACTTATAAAGGTTAACAGACGGACCTGAAACTATACCCTGTTGGAACATTTGAACACAAGGTCGGTCAGTTGTCTAGTTTGGTTCAAGGACTTTCTTCCTCTTGGAAATGAAGTTATTTGGGTGAACAGAGATGTGAATTTATCATACTGTTCACAGATACCAGCTGCTGAACATGCCAGGCTCTCCCATCATCTTTATGTATGAGTTGTGACAACTGTATATTCATTGTACAGAATTATATAACTAATGCACAACATATATAAGTAATAAAAATAATTTCCAATATTCCTTATGCTAATTAGCAAATCCCCCAGCATATATTTCTATAGTGATATCAAAGTTTTTATAGTTACCTCTGAATGTGAATACCTGTTTAGGATATTTCAAATGTTTAATGTCGACATATCGCTGGAAGCATTCAAATATTAGTTATTACTATTTTATACTTGTCAAGGTATTCATCTTTAACTCTCTCATAATGTATATGATATGAGCACATGTATAATTAGTCTTTTTAATTAATGGGTTATGAAATCTACATAAGAACTTACAGACAGCATTTTAAAATAAAGTATAATATAAAAGTAGAAATATCAGAGTTTATCCCATTTGGATTCAGGTTTATAACCATATATAATATAAACCAATATATTATATATATTATATATAAACCAATATATATATTGGTTTCCAGTGTAAAATATTATTTCTACTGTGAGTCATGTTCAAAAAGGAAAAAGAACTTCTGCATTACATTCTATGAAGTATGACACTCTGTTGTATATATGCTTAGCATAGAACAGCTATTCAGAAATTGCTTAAATCAACAGAATCTCCTGACATGACTCAAGATTTTTTTCAAAACAGCAAAACACTGACTGCCATCACATAGAAACCAACTCACTGCAATGCAGCCGTGCATGTAGAACTGCCTCTGTGAGTTTCTGAGACTATGCCTCTGTAGGTGAGCAGAACGCTGCATCTTTCTCCCAAGGACACCTGGTGGTTTCCACCTGCTGACCTTGAGGTTAGGAGCCAAACACACAACTACTGTGCCACCTGGGGCAAAAAATACTTAATTTGTTCTGCATATTCTAGAGCAGAGCATATGTATATATTTCTCGATGATATCTGTAAAACTGGAAAGTAGAAGTGTTCTCCGCTGATGTCTTTTAAAGAGACTGCAATTATAGGTAATCTTTCCCACAAGTATTAAAAGCTCACTTTGTGTTGAACTCAGCCTTCCACATTTTATAAACACAAATTACTTCCTAGGGCATGTATTCGGATTCCTATTGTTGCTGTAAACTACCGCAAGTATAGTAGCTTGACCAACACAAATGTATTAGCTTACAGTCCTGTAGAATAGAAATATGGGCTAAGGTCAAGGTGGACACCAGGCTACTTTTTACAGAGGATTTAGATAAGAACCCATCCCTTGTCTTATCCAGCTTTCAAAAATGCTAGCATTCTTAGTCCATGCTCACTGTCTTCATTTACAAAGTGAATAGTCTAGCACTCTGCCCTCTGTTTCCATCACCACTTACTCCTCTTATCTCACCATCCTGCTGCCACCATTTACGTATAAAAAACTTTGTGATTCCATTAGGCCCACACAAACAACCCAAAGTAATCTCTTCCTCTAAAGGACCCTTAAATTAATCACACCTTCAACTTTATTTTACTGTTTATATTTTTTTTAATTCCAGGCATAATGCCTAGACATTTTCGGGGCATTATTCTGCTAAGGAGCCCTAGGGATACAGTGGTTAAAATGCTTGGCTGCTCATCAAAAGAGTCAGTGGCTCAGATGCACTATCCACACAGCAGGAAAAATATGTGACAATCTACTTTCCTATGGATTCATAGCCTTGGAAATGCTACATGACACTTCAATTTGTCTTATAGACAAAGTCATAGTCAACTCAACAACAGTGGATTTGAAGCTATCATTCTCCTATCATAACCATTATATTCATTTTCCAGGAAATATTGCAGGGAGAATACATTAGGAAAGCATTTTAGATAATTTCCAAGATACTTTATTTATATGCATGGTTCTCCAGAGAATTCCTTACAAAGCCGGTGTTTGTTTTTATCTTTTTATTTTATATGAAATTCCTAATATGGATCAATAAAATAGCACTTAGCCTTCTAATTTTGCCATGCTCTGTCTTGAATTTTTTTCTGAAATGTATGCAACAATGGCCATTTTCATACTAAAAATTTTAAATTTTCTCATTTTTAATCTGCACAGATTAATTAATGACTTTGAGAAAATAACAAGAAAATTCAAAGCACAAAATTCTAAACCCAGTAAGAGTGGTCTTTGAATTGATGAGGAGCTATGATCTACCTAATATAAATCATTTGAGAAGGCATATGGCTGTTAAAAAAAAAAACAGGGTTACTGCACAGCTTCCTGAAAAACTGAGGCAGATGATTGATAGCAACTGCTACATTTTCACAGCTCTGCTCATCTGTCAGTTATACTGTTGGCTTACATGTTCCTGTGTTGTTGGAAGCTATATCACTAATATTTCAAATATAAGCAGGGTCAATATGGTGAACAAGTTTCAGGGGAGATTCCAGACTAAGAAAGAAGAGGTCAATTGATTTCTAAGGGATTAGACACTGAAAACTTTTTGACTATTAGTGAAACATAATGAGTCAGTTAAATTGGAAATCACTAAAAAGGAAATGGGTGAATAGCTGTTTCCTCAGAAAAAATCAACCTCAATGACTTGGCTATAACAAACTTTTATAAAACCTTATTTGTTGGTGGGGTAAAACTAGAAGAAACCACTACAAACACCCATAATCTGAGAACATGGAAAATACAAATACAAATCTAAAAAAATTGGAAGTTATCATAAATGAGGTAGAATTCTAAGGATGACAAATGCAACGAGAATGTCATATGCATCAGCAGAAAGATCATTTCAAGATCAATTTAGAAGTACAATGATGTATGTGTGATAAGATAGATCTGTATGCTCACAAGGAAAATAAATTAATACAACTATTGTTCAAGTTTACATAACAACCCCTAAAAGCAGTGAAGAAATTGAAGAATTCTACCAACTTATTCATTCTAAAAATTGCCAAAATGCAATTAAGATCAATTAATGCATATTGATGATTAGAATGCTGAAATTTTAAACAAGCAGTAAAGATTAATACTTTGAGTATATGGTCTTGGTGATAGAGATATAGCTGGAAATGGAAAAAATTTGCAAGACCAATGAATTTGTTTTTTTAAATGTTTTTTCAATGACATAAAGAGTGACCAAACATGGGACCTTACAAGATGAAATATACCGCAATCAAGTTTCCTCTATTTGTGGGAAGATGATGGAGAAGTTCAATGTTATCAGCCAACACAAGGCCCAAGACTGCTCACAGGACAATCAATTGCTCATATACAAATTCAGGTTGAACCTGGAGAAAATTAAAACAAGTTCTCAAGAGCTGAAATACTGCCTTACCTACATTTCTCCTGAAATTCAATAACAGATTTGAAGCATTAAACACTATATGTCTGAACACTCTATGAGTCAAAATATTACATCAAGAACATCATACACGAAGAAAACAAAAGGTCACTAAAAAGATGGGAAAGAAACTGTCAAAGTGAATTTCAGAAGAACTTCTTCATAAATGTTGAGCAGTTAAAGCAAATGAAGAATATGTTGAAATTGAAGAGCTGAACAACAGATTTCAATGGTAGGTCAAAGAGAGAAAATATTATAATTCAATGGGCAAAGAGCTGGAGTTAGAAAGCAAAACAGCAAGAACACACTCAACCATTAAGTTGAAAGAACTGAAGAAGCAATGTACACATTATGGTCAAGTTAAATCATTTAATGTGGCACTTCCATCCTTTTCCCCATAACTCACACCAAATGATCAGATGGGACTATGCAAATAGGTTGTATGAAATATTAATAGAGGGGGTTGGTCAATTTTGATTTCAATTATCCTAATTATAAAAGAGCTATTCTAGAAGTAGGACTAGAGATAATTCCCAGAACCATCAAGGAAGAGGAACCATCAGTAGAGCACATCAGAAATCACTACCTGAAGTGGTAGAGGCAGCAGATGCCATGCTACATCACTCACTTCCCTGCTGTCTGTACCCCAGGGAAGAGGTAATATGTAGATCCTTAAGATCAGTTCCCCCTTTCTGCCCCACCTTCCCTCCACCCTCCTGGTATCACCACTCTCACCACTGGTACTGAAGGGATCATCTGGATTCCCTATGTTTTCAGTTTCTCTCTGCACCTTATCTGGCTCATCTTCTCCCCTCAAACTTTTGTAAGAGGATGTCCCATTACCTACAGATGGGCTTTGGGTCCCCAACCTGTACACCCCCTCATTTGCAATGATATGATTTTTTTGTTTTTTGATGACTTGTACCTGATCCCTTCAATAATTCTTGGTTGCACAGGCTGCTGTGCTTCTTCCATGTGGGTTTTGTCGCTTCTGAGCTAGATGACTGCTTGTTTATCTTCAACCCTTTAAGACCCCAGACACTATATATTTTGATAGCTGAGTACCTACTTTTCATGAGGGAATAATTTCCATTCATAAATGTAAAGGAAATCATGAATTTAGCATTTCCATAAAGTGTAAGATAGAAAAGAAAAGTGTGGATTGCTTCTTGTTCTCAATATTGTATGTTCTGCTTTGAAAGTTGCTAAGATACACTAAACTTCAAAGAACAAAAATGTGATCTGAATTTAAAAATAGGCTATGAAGATTTCTTATTTCTGACAAAATTATTCTCTAGAGAATGCATTCAATCAGTGTACAGTTACTTTAGTCATTTTCTGGTCCTACTTTAATTAAATAGTGGCTTGAGGTATTTGTTTATGACCATCTAAATCTTAAATTTTAATGATGATATAAACAAAATCATTTGTAAGTATTAATCAAATACTTCTAACACTAGCCTCTTGTCATTTTTAGGGGATAGGAGACAATTTGTAAAGAGCAAGTTAAATTAATTTCAATGAAAAATCAGTTATCACAATTTTCTCAACTCATCCAATCATGTTCTCTTCCATTTTTTTGAAAAAAAAAAAAGAAAAGAAAAGGCAACACATAAAAACCTACATATCAAAATGATTTCATGATGCAGCGGTGGTTATATAACATACCAGATTCTTAAATTTTGACTCAGTTCCAAGCATTCTAGATATCTTTAAAAGGTTTGAGTAATTTTTGTTGTGTAGTTGCATTACCATGATGAACAACACTTCTGATCATACTCACAATCCATCCATGGATAAGAGCTAAACATAAAGTTGTTTTATTACAGAATCCTAGTTGCATGTAGAAAGATGCATACTTAGGAAAGAAAACTTCTATCTAGAAAAGTTTGAGAGCAGTACACCATACTGTAAAACCTTTGGACCTGGAGATAATAGATGAGTGTGAGCATTGTTGGCCATGTACTTCTTTTCTTCTAATCACTACACCTGCTTCTCTTTTGTTTCTCATACAATTCCAGGTTCTATTTGTTTGCTTTTATATCACAATCTCTTTTTAGAATTGGTCTTTTTTCTCATTTCTCTTTCCTAGATCCTTCCATTTTGCTTCCTTCAGAATTTCTTCTTTCTCATCTCACCCCATTGCTTACTTTGTGTCAGTCAGCTTTCAGTGATCATGTTTCGATTGATGGCTGTGTATGACTGGATTTAAAAAGTGACATAAAACCCATACATTTCTCATTTATGCTCTAAATTCACATCCCTGTAGGCCCATTTATCAAAGATAAGATGTATAAAGCAAAACCACTCATTAGTACTTCATACCTATTCCTCCTCCTCTGTTCCTGATCAATGATATAGTTAAGCAACATAATGATGGTAAAACAATAACCACTTGCAAAATTAATTCTAAAACCGCAAACATAAAGTTTCAATAACACTAAGATATTATATACATATATTACTAGATTCCTAGTAATATTAAATATAGAGAGTTTTAATATATTATAATATCAAATATATAGCATATTAAAATATATACATATAATATATATATTACTAGAATCTTAAAGTCCAGGTGGTGCAATAGTTTTAATGGTGCTTTCTTCCTTAAAGAAAGCTATGATAAGGTACCCCTTGCAGATATACAGCCCTGTCAGAGGGATGAGAGATCCTGATGTGAAAGTCAATCATAAGAGGGGAAAGGAGCAGAGATATCTGGGGGAACACAAATGCATGACTGTTAGTAAGGAATAATGACTGAAAATGCTTTGGGAGGACCCTAAGATGGGAGTGTCCCTGGTGGTATGCACTGAATGAGCCATATATCTTGGGAACCCAAGCTATGTACCATGAATACTAGAACATTGAATCGTGACTATTTGAAGCTTAGGACATGCTCCAGAGGTTTAATCAGTAAGATTCCATACAGAAAATCCACAGGGATTTACCTTAGACAAACTTGTAACCTAAGGACTCAAGATGGAAAATACATGAGTGTGTGTTTGAGGAAAGTAGAAGACAGCTGTCTCAAGATTGTTGAACTGCAGGTAGGTCAACAAATATGATCTTGCTACATAAATGCCCTGTATGCAGATGAACCCCTCAGGACCAGTAGTGAGAGTGAAGTTATAGGATGGGTGGTGGGGAGGTGATTTAGAGATGGGAAGCCAATCACAAGGACCTACACATAACCTCCTATCTGGAGGACAGTCATCTGAGGAGTGGATGGGGCGAGATTTTGGGCAACATAAGCTATGTCAAAGTAATGATAGTTTACAAAGTAATAAGGGATGGTACCATGGGGGGGCAGGGAGGGGAAGGGATGAGAGCTGAAATCAAGGGATCAAGTGAAAAAGCAGAGATTTGGGGAATGATTGCCACAGCAGCAGGCAAGGGGACTTGGTATAGTATATGTATGTTTGTATTGTAATAAGTAATGTATGAACCCCCGATAAAATGATATAGATTTTTTTACCATTAGAAAGTTATATATTATTCAGGCAAACCAGTGCCACATTCTCCGTGATTATTATTATAAATTTTCCCTGATAATTAGCCTCATGGTTTTCCTAAATTATGTCCTGCCATGAAAGGATTGCTTCTGTACAAGTGAATAATTCAAGTACTGTGATAGGGAGTTAGGTTACATTGGTCCATTATGCCTCTCTCAACAGCGTTTTGAAATATTACTAATAGTAGTTAGTCAAAGACAACATAAATGGAAGATTGTTATGCCCTAGGTTGATAATAAATAAGGATCTCTATATAAATTAACAAGGAGGTTTTGAAAGGGACCAAAAGGCAGAAAAAAACAACAACAATAAGCTTAAATCCAGGAATGGGTTTGGGGTTTACATTATTTTGGAACAATTTTAGCTCCAAATTTAGAATAATTCATTCTTACATCATGATCCTGCTCCATACTACCCCTCAGAAAAGAAATATAGAAGATATGGGTGCTGTAGCAAATTGTTGTGAATAAATGAGATGGATCCCAGAGCATCTGTGGTCATTAAAGGTTTCTTTACAAACAAGCAGCCCTCTAAGTGAGATGACAAGTTCACATTGAAAAAGAACACCAACATCTGTGATATAGTTAAGCAATATAATGGTGGTAAGACAATAACCATTGGCACCATTAATTCAAAAAATTAAAACATAATATTTCAAGAAATATATATATATATATATATATATATTACTGGATCACTAAAGCCCAGGTGGTACATGGCTTTTTATGGTTGACTTGTAAGCAACCAGCTGTGTTATGGAAAGAATATGTAACTGTTTTTAGTCACCAAAGGACTGTAAATCATATCATTTGAAGTTGAAGAAAAAAAATAATAGCAGAGACTAAATTAGACACTTATATGTGTGCAATAAAGAGCTTTAAATATAAGACCAATTGAATATTGGAAAAATATCCCAACCTGGTCCAGATCAAGTCTATAAGGTATTAGCCCATATGTCCAATACTGATCAATCTATAAATTCCTCTTCAGATTCAAAACACACACACACAATGATGCTGAACACAGGAAGATCACTAGTCAGTGGGAGCAAAGTTTTGTGGACACAGTGGCAATAGAAGCACCTCAGCCCTGGCAGAGGTCTCCATGTGGCTCCTCCAGCTCGCAGAGCACAGGCTGTATCAGCGTAGCACCAGGTGTCTTGTCAGTAGAGCATCTCTCAAGGAGTGAGCCAAGAGAGAGTCTCCCACCTCCAAGGAGGAATACAGGAGTTCCAAGAATCATTAGAAGAAGGTCATGCCATCACAAATGTCTCATTGGCTATGATCTGATTGACAGGCTAGCCTCCACCCTTCTACTCTGAATCTTTAAATTGACACCAGATTATGTAACTGCTACTGATTTGAATGGTTCTTTGTCAGTTAATCCCTTTCTGATATTAGGCCTGATCTGGTTTCCAACATTTTTCTGTATTTCTTGCTAGTTTGTTTTCTGTTTGTTCATATTAGGGTTTATCTCAGATGTGTTGTGTCATCGGGGGCCACCCTCTTGAATTTGTTTGATAAGTTTTTCTGTTTTTCAGTATATGAAAACCTGGATTCAGGAACCCATGGGGACAGCAAATAGCATCAGGGCTTCTGTGGAGATACATACAGTGGGGTGGGAGTTGAGGGTAAAAGTGAGCCAAAGTCAAGGAGTTCCAAGAAGGAAAAGAACATGGTAGCAATTGCACAATACTGCTTGATGTGATTGAACTTGGTAATGATATATTATACACTTCCAATAAAATAAGCTAAAATTTAATTAGAAAAAAGCTAAATCTATGCAAGGTAGAATAGTCTATTGTTAAACAAAAAGGATAAGTGATCATAAAAAATATCTCAGCCTAATTCTACTTTCTTCTATAGAGTCTCTACATGTCAAAATTGACTCTACAGCAATGGACTAACACTTCAGAATAAAGGACCTTTAGAGAGAAAAACAAGATGAAATCTTTTGATTGTAATGTTACATTCTTAGAGTATATGTACAAGGATCTGGCTGGTTTGGCATATTTCTATACTTTCCCAAGATTCCATAATTCTAATTTATAATAATGACATGTTTTTAAAATAATGTATTTCACAATTCTTAATGTATTTAATTGTTGTTAGGTAAAATAGAGTGATACCAATTCATAAAAATCCTATGTACAGAGAATATAACAGTGCTCAGTCTTACACCAGTTTCACTGTCAATAAGGGTCCTTTTTTTACTGACCCTCTAGTTTACAAAGCATAATGTCCTTTTCCAGCAACTGGTCTAAGCTAACAATATGTATAATGTATGTAAGATGAAGTCTCACCATCCTAACTTCTAAGAAACATTCTGACTACACTTTTTTTGCTAGACAGATATCACTCATTTCTTGTACTCATGACTTTGGCCTGCATTTCTGGCAGAACTCCTCAATTTACTATCGCAATGGCGTGTTAATCTAAGTAGAGTAGAGAAACAAATTCATAGACACACTTATGTGTGTAGGAAAGAGATTTATATAAAATAGCAATTGAATATTGAGAAGCATCCCAGTCCAGTACAGATCAAGTCCATAAGTTCAAAATTAGCCCATATGTCCAGTACCATTTTGTAAATTCCCCTTCAGGCTCACGCAACACATGCAATGACACTACGTGCAAGATCACAGATCAGTGGGTGGAAAGTCTTGTGGATTCAGTGGCAGTAGAAGCATCTCAGCACTGTCCTGGGTCTCCACATGCCTCCTCCAGCTCCAAGCCTCTGGCTGCATCGATATAGCTCCATCAAGCTCCCATTATCAGTAATGTCTCACAGGGAGTGAGCATGTGTCCCACATCCAGCAAACTATTGATCTCCTAAGTGCCTCCAAATGAGGTCATCAAACTGTAAACTTATTGAGAAGTTAAACTCCACCTCCTTCACTCTTAAGTCTCAAACTGACACCAGATTATGCAAGTAACACAGGCCACCCTTGCCAACTTGACACTTTTCCACAACTCTTTAGCCATATATAATTTTCAAACAAAAATAAAATAAGAGCTGTGCCTATCAGGATAAAACTTAAATGTATACAATTCAAAAATGTGCCACCCTCATTTCAATATAACATTCTGTAAGTGAACAAGACAAAAATATCCAATACTTATGTGAATTCCTACACCCTAGTTCTATGAATGTATGCCAGTACCTATGAAAGTTTGTAAGCCAATCTTTCCTGCCTTTATCCTCCCATTTTAGATATCCAATTTCTTTACTACCCACTTACATCAACCCAGTGCTCTGAGAAGACAATCATATTTGCTGATGTGAAGAATCTTCAATCCAATTGGACTCTGGAGAGTCTGGATCCATAAGTAAATTCAAATCAGGACCCGTGGTCCATGAAGTCAGCAGCAACATGCACCAATTCACAGACTCAAATGTTTTCTCTTCATCTGGTCAGGTTCTGGTCAATTCCAGGTTGACTGCCTTACTTAGTCTCACCAGGGTCCCCACTGGCTGTCTTGCCTTTATACCATTGACCTCATCACAAATTACCAACAACCCTAGCCGCCTTTGGATTAGGTCATGAACTTCAGACAAGTCAACCCACTCTTGATTTCACCTATAGTCCCTGTGAACCAGGTCCACGGTGTCAGTAGCAAGACAATCTGTCTCAATTTTGCTGCATTTCTCCCACTTCCACTCAAAAAGTGCATCCAGATTGTCACCTGGCAAGCATTTCAGCCAGCCCAAAGGCTCACTTTAATGGTCAGTCCTAGAAAAGAGAGTTTCTTCATGGTTTCAGATTTTCTTTTCAGTGTCAGGCACAAATCACCAGTTCAAAATTCACAAAGTAAAAGAGTTCCTTTTTACTTCAGTCTGTCAACAGCCACCTACGCAAGTCCCTTCGCCTTCAAATGTCCTGCACACTTAAAACCCTGGGTGGGGCTTATCTTTTCAGAGTTTTCTTTGTAGTCATGTACGAACCCCACTTAAAGATTCAATTTTTTTTGTGTGTTTTTTGGTGTTTTTTTTCCTTGTCTGAAATTTCTATAACCTCGCTCTGGAAATGGGGCAGAACAAGGCCTCAAACCGTTTCAAAACTGTTCTTGCTAGCACTGTGGGAAGATTCAAATGTTAATGGCTGAAGACAAATGGGCTTTCATGCTATTTTCAGACTTTCCAATAAACATTTCTATCAATCATTATATCAATAAGAATAAGTAGAAGAAATCAGTATAAACAAAGTAGAATCAGATGCTAAACTAAATTCTTAAAATAGTCAAGTTCAATCCTAATTTAGCTTATCTTAATCCTTATCTAAATTATTTCATTGATACAAATTATAGCTGTAGGCCTCTAGCTGTCAGTCATTTTGACTAAGCAGTTCCGAGAAATTCAAGGGGCAATTTTGTCCCCTGAGCTCAAAATATACATCAGCAGCATTCATTTGTGTCATTTCTCACAGGAATAACCAAAGATGAGAACTAAACAAAATAATCAAAACTCTAACTTCCCATATTCTTTCCAGAAAACAACCCAATAAACCGCATATACATATCTGACCTCTGGCCAGCCAAAGGAGAAAAACTACCATGAGGCGGAATTCAAGCAAGCATACACTCTCTGTCTTTATGATATGTTTCTACAGAATCCTACTTCCAAGGTACCATAATGCATCAGTCCTGGTTTGAGAAACAAATTCATAACCTCTCATATGTGAAAGAGCAATTGTATATTGAGAAACATCCCAGTCCAGGTCAGACCAAATCCATAAGTCTGATATTAAGCCCTGTGTCCAGTACCATTCTGCAAATTCCTCTTTAGAAATGTCAACATATGCAATGACACCAAGTGCAGGAAGATAACAAGCCAGTGGGTAGAAAGTCTTGTGGAAACAGTGGCAGTAGAAGTATCTCAGCACTAGCGTGGGTCCCATGTGGCTTCTCCCATTCCAAGGCTCTGGCTGCATCCAGATAGCTCATGAGGCTCTCTTTGTCAGTAATATCTCACAGGCAGTGAGCACGTGACCCATCTCCAGCAAACCATTTATCTTCTAAGTGCCTTCAAATGAGGTCATCAAGCTGTGACCTGATTGACAGGTTGAACTCCACTACTTTCATTTGTCTACAAGTTTGCATGAAATTATGTAACTACCACAATTGGGAAAATATTCTTCATCAGTGGTAGCTCAACTTTTTGTCCCTCAGAACCATATCTAGAACAAAGCTATATATTTTAAAATCATTTTATTTGTGGAGTGTATCTACATGCTCTTTGCTTTTCTTCTCTGTCACGCTCCTCCTACACTAAATTGATGTAATTATCCAAGAACTTGGGCCACAGATTGTTTTCATTCAAACATTCAGAATCTAGGAAAAAGTGTGTTCTGGTATTAATAAAGTAGCTGGTTGCTTAAGGATTCTACATAATTTGACCTAATTTTGATACTAAGAGCATATTTGAATGTGTAAATGTTAAGTGGGCAACCATTTCATCTTTGGATTTCATGAAAATAAAGTCTGAAGTAGACATGGAAAACTTCAGTCCCATGTGTATATTTTGAAATTAATGCAAAGCATTTAGCATAAAATCATTTAAGAAAATATCAGTTAAATTCAAAAAAGTAAGATGGCATTTTGCCTCAAAGGAAACTAGTGACAATTAGTACTTTGGAGGTTTTTAAATGTAAAAATTGTAAGTATAAATCTATTATGTTTTAGTACACCTTAGTTTTTAAAATGTTAAATTAAATTAAATATTTTGCGGGGGGGGAGGGGCATCACACCCTCTGGTGGTCGTGGGCACTGCCCAGTGCTGCTCCTGAGAGCCACCACTGGATTTGAACCGCCAAGCCCGTGAGCCGCAGTCCTGCACTCAACCACTTAGGCCACCAGGCTCAGCCCCAGATTAAATTAAATTGTGCCTCAAATCATAGAAGTAAGAAACTCTAGATTTTTTTTTATTGAAAGATCATTTTCCTAGGGTCTCATACAATTCTTGTTACAGCACATATATTGATTGCAAGAGGCATGTTTGTACATATGTTGCCTTCAATCATTTCTAGAATTTATTTTTTATTGAGCCCCAGGTATCAGCTCCTTCTTTTTCCCCTCCCCACCAGGCCCCCTTGGTAGATTATAAGTTATTATTTATCAGGGGTCCTCAAACTATGGCCTGTAAGCCACATGAAGTCTGCAGAGGACATTTATCCAGCCTGCCTGGTGTTTTTCCTGCCTCTGCTGTCCTGCTTAGCAGCAGACTCATCAAGGGCCTGCAGTGAATTTGTTCATTTTTTTTTAACTATAGTCCGGCTCTCCAACCGTCTGAGGGACAGTGAACTGGCTGGCCCCCTGTTTAAAAAGTTTGAGGACCCAAACCGCTGTCTCCCTTTCCTCATGTTTTCTGCTGTTCCTCTACCTAGAGAGAGGCATATGGTTATGTGTCAATCATTGTAATCGGTTTGCATTCTCTCTTCCTATTCCCCCTTGTGTTAGTCCAGGTAAACTAGAGGAACAAATTTCATAGACACACATATGGATATAAGGGAATGGTTTATATACAAAAGGAATGGAACATTGAGAAAACATCCCAATCCAGTCCAGTTCAATGTCTTAAGTCTGATATTAACTCATATGTATGATACCAGGCTATAATGTCTCCTTTCAACTGATGAAGTCACAGGCCAGTGGGTACAGAGTCCCAGCGCTGGCAGAGGTCCCCTCATGACTCCTTGCTTCCAGGGCTCAGGGTCCATCAATAGCATCCAGTGGTGGTAGAAGCAACTCAGCGCTGGCAGAGGCCTCCAGGAAGCCTCTCCAGGTTCAGAGGTCTGTTTCCATCAGGACAAGGTCGTGTGGCTTCTCCTCCAGCTCCTGCAGCTCCTTGGATGCTGCCATCTTGTCTTGTCCATAGTTTGTTGTCTCTAAAACTAACTCCCAACAACTGGGAAGATAGCTTCTCATCTCCATGAGGCAAATATCACAGGACTTCCCAGACATATCAGGAGAAAGCCATGCCCACACAGAGGCCTCAATGGCTACTCAATGGCCATCTTCAAGTTAACAGGCCAGACTACACCCCCACATCTCAATCATGAAATTAACATAAGCACATGACAGCCACACCCCTTTTATACATACCCTTTTGGTATTGGTATTCCCACTCCTGTTCATGGGTTCTGTGTGTTGTGAGACCCCTTCTTTTCTTACCTGTGTACATGTTCCAGTCTAGTCTGAATTGAGAAGCAGTACTGGGGTCATGATAGTGGGAGAATAAGGAAGCCTCAAAGACCCAGAGAAATATTGTGTGTTTCATGATGCTTTACCTGCACCCTGGCTGACTCATTCATCCCTTCCCTGCAGCCCCTCTGTGGAAGGATTCTTTCACTGTTTACAGATAGGTTTTGGGTTTCTGCTCCATCCTGCCTCATTCTCAAGCAGATGATTTTGTTTGTTTGTTTGTTTGTTACATGTCTTCGAAAACCTATTACTCAGTCTCATAGACTTCTTATTATCGTACTGATGATGTGCTTCTTTCATGCAGGCTTCTGACTGCTCTGCTGAATGGCCGCTTATTTAACTTCAAGCCTAAACCCCCAGACACTCTATGTTTCAATAACCAGGCACCATGTGCATTCTTCACCACATTTGCTTCTACACCCATTTTGTCTTCAGCAATTGTGTTGGGAGAGTGAGAATCATGGAATTCTGATTTGTTAGAATAAAGTGTTCTTGTATTGAGGGAGGAAATGAGCAGAGGTCCGAAGTTCCTCCACTGCCACCATATATTGTCGTATAAATATATATACATAGACCAATAGTTCTACTTTTGCAGATAAATATTTTTACATAGGCTTATACCTCTACTCATTGCTTTGCTTCCTAGGTCTTCTCTCTGTTTCCTTTTACCTTCCTCCTTCCCCACTCCCACTTTCCCCCTATTTCTGTCTCTTAGAACTTTCTCTAGTTTGCTATTGCTCGTACGCCCTCAGGATCTCTATCTCCTTCTTGTTGTTGACTCTAATTCCCTAGTTGTTCCCCTGTCTTTGGCAATGCCTCATCCCCACACCCTTCCTCAGCCTTCCTCACCCACCAAGTCCCCTGGGACTGTTGATCCCACTGTGTTTTCCTCAGGCTTGCTTCCCATGCCTGTCTTACATAAGTAAACAAACCAACTATGACATAGACAAAAAAAAAAAAAAGAAAAGAAAAGAAAACAAGATTTAAAGGAGAAAAAAGAAAGATATTTTTTAAGGAGAAAAATACATAATTCCAAGTCTGTTTGCTAAATCTCATGACTATCTCCGCACTGGTTATGGGGGATCTCCCCCTCCCAGTCAGAAGGGGTGCTCTTCAGGGACTTGGTTGCTTTGCGTTGCTTCAGTTGCTGATCTGTTATGTTCCCTTCTCAGTTTGCCATGTGTGGGTTGTTCAGACTGCACTACTTCCCCAACATGTGGCCCCAGATGTGTCCTCTGTTGCAGTCTGCTTCCGTA
The DNA here is from genome assembly GCA_004026705.1 of Nesogale talazaci. Taxonomy (NCBI): domain Eukaryota; kingdom Metazoa; phylum Chordata; class Mammalia; order Afrosoricida; family Tenrecidae; genus Nesogale; species Nesogale talazaci. The sequence goes on along the minus strand of PVJH01027213.1, from coordinate 3,979 downwards.
AGGAGATAACATGGCACAAGTTGTTGTTGGCCCAACAGTTCCCTCTATGTTCCAGCTACTTCCTACAGGGATGTTGCCCACTGGGCCTGGTGTACCAGCCTGAGGTCCTGACAGGCTGTCCCTTTCTCTTCTTCCTTCCTTGCCTGCTTCCACATGGGCATGATATGCTCACCCCTCACCACAACCTGTAGGTTTAGTGATATTCTCTGTCACCCATATTTCTAGGAATGGGGTCAGATTAGCTTGTATTGGGACCAGCCCTACAGCTGTCTCTTTTCACACATTACTCCACACAGTCACATTTGCCTCATATTTTGGCACACCGTTGTAGGGTCTGCGTGCCCACTCCCAATTCTGTGGAGACAAAACCAATTATCTCCCCCTGGGTAGGTTAGAGCCCTGCTCCCCCCATCACCATTTCCCTTTTGTCCTCACCTCCTTTTCTCCCTCCTCCCTCCCCACATTCCATTTCTTTGTGGAATGTACCTCCTTGGGTTTCGGCTAACCTCCTCCTCATTACTGATAACTCTACCCAAATATTGTGATATAGGTGGCTTCTCTTGTATACCTACTGTCCTGATTATACTTACCTCAGGGCACTCAAGCTGTACTTCTCCTTTGTGACTGGCTGACCTCAATTAGCATAATTTCCTCCAACTCTCCCCATGAAACGAAGTGCTTAATGTAATTATCAGTGCTTTTTTAGTGATGCATAGTACTCCGTTGTGTGTATGTGTAAGAGTTTACTGATCCACTAATCTACTGATGGGAATTTGGTTTGTTTCTAACTCATTGTGATTGTGAGTTGTGCAGCAATAAACATTAGAGTACAGAGAAGTGGTCATGGTTTATTTCTTACCTCTTCTGTGTATATGCCTAGTAGCAGGATCACTGAGTCATAGGATAGTTCAATTTGTATTTTCTTTAAATATCATCAGATTGCTTTCCACAGTGGCTGTACACATCTATGCCACCACCAACAGTGGAAGAGTGTTTATCTGACCCCATCCTGTCAAGCATTTGTTGCTTTCTGATTTTCTACTTTGGCATAACTCAATGGTGTTAGATGGCATCTTGTGTTTATTTTAATTTGCATCTCTCTGATAGCTAGTGATAAGAAGAATTTTCTCACATGTTTGTTGGCCATATGGGTTTTCTAATGAGAGAAACTGTTTTTCAGTTCTTTTGTTCAGTTCTTCAAGGGGTTAGTTATCTTCCTCGTTTTGTAGGCAAAAAGGGTATTGTAGATTTTAGTAGTAAGCCCTTTGTCTGTTGTGTCATTGCTAAAAATTCTATTCTAATTTGTGGGTTGCTTGTCATCCTCTTGTTGAAGTCTTTTGACATTTGCAGGTATTTTATCCTTAGTAAGTCCCACTTGTCGATTTTATGTTTACATGTGTGTATATCCTTTGCTATTACAGTTAGCCTTTGCATTCCTTGGGCCTTGGTTTTTAATTTTGTCACAATTACTTTACTAATGGCCCTGATGACTTGGAGTTCATTACTTCTATGTCCATTATCCACCTTAAATTTGTTCTTATGCATGGGGTAGACAACTTGTTTCATTTTTCTACATATGGATATCCATTGTTTCCAACACTACTTATCAAAGAGGGTATTTGCCTTCCACTTGATGCTTTGGGGTCTCATATCAAAGATCAATTGTCTATATGCTGATGGTTTTATTTCTGAGTTTTCTGTTCTTTTCCCTTGGTTTGAGTATCCCATTATGCCAGCATCATGCTTTTGACACCTGTGGCAGTGTAGTGGGTGTTAAAGTCAGATAAAGCAAACCCTCTGACTTTATCTTTCTTCTGGAAGAGTTCTCTGCTAATTCTGGGCTTCTTCCTGCTCCATATAAAATTAGTAGTCAGTTTTTCCAATTATTTGGAGAAGGTTGTTGTTGTTTGAATTAGGATAGCATTCAACTTAAAAAGGTGCCTTGAGTAAGATTGACATTTTTGCCATATTAGTTTTCCAATCCATAAGCCTAGGATATTCTTCCATTTGGGGAGGTCATTTTTTGTTTTCTATAGTAAGGTCTTATAGTTTTCCTTGTATAGGTCTTTTGTTGTTTTGGTCATTTGGTATTTTAATATGATCTAGGCTATTGAGAAGGGTACTGCCTTTTTGATCTCTTCTTCTGTGGTCTTGTCCAATGTATACAGCAAACCAATTGTTTGTTTGTTGATCTTGTATCCTGCCTCTATCCTATATTCCTCTATTGCTGTCAGTATTCTGGTTGTGGGGATTTTCAATGTACAGAATCATGTCATCTGCAAATAGCAATAATTGCACCACCACCTCTCCCAGGTGAATACCTCTATTGTCCTTCTGCTGTCTTATGTTGTTAGTTAGGATCTCCAATACAGTATAAAATACAAGTGGGGGCAAGGGACATCCTTGTCTGAATCCCTTTTATAGTGGGATTGATTTTGTCTTATATCAATTGACTCTGATGTTATCTGTCAGCTTTTCATAAATAGCTTGCTTTTTTTAAATATAGATTGTATTGAGGGCTCTTACAACATTCAATACATCATTCATATTAAGCATATTTGAACACATTTTGCCCATTCATCTACATTATCTACTTGAACCCTTCCAGCATAAGCTCCTCTTCCCCTCTTTCCTCTAGTTCTTTATTTTTTTAGTCCAACTCCACATATTTCCCCTTCTCCCTTCTCCTCCCTTATGAACTTCCAATAATTTACAAATTGTTATTACCTCTTCATGGCTTACACTGTCTAATGTGTCACTTCACTCACCCCCCGTTTTCTGCACTCCAGAGAGGAGGTCACATGTAGATCTGAGAAATTTGTTCCCCCTTTCTACTCCACAATCTCTCCACCTTCCCAGTGTCACCACTCCCCACTAGTTTCATGGGATTATCTATCCTATATTTCCACACTTTTAACTCCAATGTGCATCCCCTGGTCTAGCCAAATCTGTCTGGCAGAATTGGGATAATAATATTCAGTGGAAGGAAGCATTTGAGAACATTTCATTGCTACTACACTGCACCTAGACTGGCTCATCTCCTCGCTACAACCCCTCTGTAAGAGGATGTCTCTTCACTTATTGATGGGCTTTGGGTCCCCAATCTGAACTCCCCTCATTTGTAATGATATAATTTTTAGATCTTTGACGCTTGATATTGGATCCCTTTGACACCTCATGGTCATACAGACTGTTGTGCTTCTTCCGTGTAGGCTTGTTTCTTAGCTAGCTGGTCACTTATTCACCTGCAAATCTTTAAGACAACAGACACAAATCTTTTGATAGCCAGGCACCATCAGCTTTCTTCATTACATTTGCTTATGCACACATTTGTCGTAAGCAATCATGTCAGGAAAGTGAGCATATAATATTAAGATTATTAGTTCTTGAAACCTGATAATTGATCGCTTTGGTATCTATTGGTTCCATAAGCTGGTATGCTTCTTCCATGTGGGATTTGTTGCTGCTGAGCTGGATGTCTGCTTGTTTACTTTCAAGTCTTTAAGACCCCAGACACTACATGTTTTGATAGCTGAGCAGCATCAAGTTTCTTCACCACATTTGCTTATGCACACTCTTGTTTTCTGTGATCGTGTCAGGGAGCAGCACATCATGGAATGCCAGTTTAAAAGAACAAAATTTTCTTGCACTGAGGAAGTACCTGATGGAGGTCCAATGCTCATCTGCTGTCCTAATTCTAAGCCTATAAGTATATGAATATTGATCTATTTCCCCTTCGTCATATGAATATATGTACCTATGTGTATGCCTGTATTTAACCTCTATAAATGGCCCTTACTCCCAGTTCTTTTCGCTATTTCCCTCCTCACGTCCCACCATCACACTCAAACTCTATTTGTGTTTCAATATTGTCTCTCTATTACATTAGTTTTAATCAGTCCCTATCAGACCTTCCACACCCACTCTGCCACCAATCCTAAACCACATGCTACTTCCCCCATCCCTGGATCAGCCAACA
>PVJH01027212.1:0-29454 GCA_004026705.1 Nesogale talazaci | reverse complement strand
GAGAGCCCCAGAGCTGAGCCCCAGGGTGGAAGCCCTCTGGACTCCATGGCTGCCACAATGGGCTCAGACAGGACAACCATCGTGAGAGTAGCCCAGGCCCGGGCAGTGCTTCATCCTGGTGCCCAAAAGGTCACTGCCAGCCAGACGGACTCAGCCCCGACCTACCACAAAGAGTGATCGCAGCCCCAGTTCCGAGCCCTGCCTGTACCTACTTGGTGCTCCCTACACCCTAGGAATCTCCCCAGCTTTCCTGAGTCTCACCACCCGCCGTGGAAGTGGGACCTGTCCCCTGTAAACTGGGGGTGGTTGGGGGTGGTTCTGTTTCCCAGAGATGCGTGTCCACGGCACGTCCTGGCTTTCATTGAGCTGCCGCGTGCAGGAGGACTTCATGCTGCAGTCGCGTCAGCCCCGCTGCAAACGGTGGATTGTCTTTTTAAGAAGTGCTGCAGGATCAACAGCTGTCCTTCGACTCGGGGGAGGGACGATGGGACAGAAGCCACGGTCTTCTTCCTGAAGACCGCATCATGCTGGGATGTCCCCATCCTGCAAGCCCAGGTTTGCAGAGAGGCGGTTCCTGTGGGTTGACACTGGCCCGTGGCCCCCCGTAAGTTATGCCAGAGTGCCACAGCCTGTGTCCTGTCTCGTGGGGTCCCCCTGGGGGATGAGGCATGACTTCTGAGCTCTGAGGGATTGCAGTGCTGCCGGCACAGAGGGCAACACACCAGCCCTTTCTTAAGAGGCAACACTGGGTGGGCTTCAAAGACCAAGTTCTTGGGAAGCCTGCACTCCGCTAGACCATTACCAGTGACCATTATTATTGACCACTGACCATTACCACCAGGGAGGGACTCCCTCCACTGCGTGAGGTCCCCGAAAGAAAAATGGGGAAAAAGACAGGGCTGGGCTTTCTCCAGACTCCTGAGAATGCCACTGTTCCTGGGGGCCTCCTGAGCCCGCCCTGAGGTCTAAAAGAAGTCCTCTCTTACTCTCTGACCCGGACCCTCAGACCAGGCCCGGGGACTGGCTGGGTGCCAGCAGGAGACGGATGTGGCTTTCGGCCAAAGAAAGGGAGGCTCTCTCGAGCTTGGCCTCCCCTTGGTGGCATCTGGCTGCCCAATTGTCCCTCCTGTGACCTGTGTTTGGCTGGACTTCCAGTGCCCCAGGGCTGAGCACACAGAGGCCCTCGCTGTGTGACGCTGCGCTGTACGGAGCTTCACGAAGGGGCTGCTTCACACGTGGGAGGGTTGGGGCCACCCTGCCTCCAGGAAGGCTGTCGGCTCTGTTTTCCCAGCAGCCCATGCTGCCTGTGTCTGTCTCTGCATAGCTCTTTCGCACTGCAGGGTGCCGACACAGCTTGGAATGGTTGTGTGTTGGACTGCTATGCCCATGGTCGGCGGTTTGAAGCCACAGGCAGCTCTGACGGAGAAATGACCGGCCTTTTCCACTCCCTTTAACATGTACAGGAGTGCTGGTGGCGCAGTGGTCACATGTTGGGCTGTGACCTCACAGTCAGCAGTTCAAAACTACAGGCAACCCCGAGGGAGAAAGAGTGGGTTTCTGCTCCTGCAGAGTGGCCGTCTCAGAAAGCCTCCAGGGGTCACTGTGAGTCATCACGCGCTTGCGTTCTGGCCATGAGTCCTGGGGGAACAAAGCCCCCTTTGCGCTCTCCTTATCCCGGAGGTCTGGAAGCTCGTCCACTCCATCTCTGAGGTCCGCTTATCCCTCGGGGCAGGGGACACAGGGAACCTTTAGGGGCATTGTCATTCTTGTCACGATTGCTGCTTTACAAAGCCAGTCGAGCGCCCCCCTTCTTGTGGCCCCGGTGACCTCCATGCGTCTTGTCGGAGGCAAAGGCTGCCACCAGCTCAGCTCAGCTCATGTGGGCAGGTGTCTGCACTTTAGTGTCAGCATATCCCTCCCCAAGCAGGCTGAGGGAGCCTGAGGCCTGAGGCCAGAGCCAGGCACTGGTCCCCACTCTGGGGACCCAACCCTATCAAGCCAGCCCGATCCAGAGCCACCCTGAGGGCTCTGAAGCCCTCCCGAGGCTGCCCTCACCATGCAAGCCCACCACCTCATCCTCCCTCAGAGCAAGTCGTGGGTTTGAACCAGCAGCCTTTGGGCCCTGATGCATCATCCCTATGCATTGAAAGTGACTAAATGGCCAGCATTTGGTTTTGGAAAGGAGGCACATGAATTAAGCACTGGGCAGTTCAAGCCCACAGGCTATGTGCAGTCAGTGACAGAGGGTGGCTCCCCTCTGCCCCACAGGGTCACTGTGAGTTGGGGTTGACCCGGAAGCAGTGCAGCTAGAGGACTGGCTGTCGCTTCACCGGACCAAATCAGGTCAACCTTCCAAAAACCCTGTGACCCCCCTCTTTCCATCTCTAAAGACGAAGGCGCTTCTCCAGTGTCAGGCCCCACCAGACCCTGGGACAGAGCCACCCAGGCCTCAGGGAGGGGCTCGGGGAGCAAGCTGTTGGCTAGGTGCTGTGACTGGGACTTGCCTCCAGACTCGGGCTGCACAGGCAACCCTGGCGCTATGCCGTGGGTCCCAGCATCCACAGTGGTCCACTCACAAACCCAGCACCACCCCCTGGTGGGCCTTCCGGCATTGCCGTGAGCATCCTTGTGCCTCCTGTCAGCCAGGTTCTCTCCTAGAGTGAGCCATTTAACTAATGATTGGGAAAGGGCAATTGCCCTGAGACAGGGAAACCTTAAATAATTGATCCGCGAGGCTAATTAGCTAAATCTCCCCTGAGTACGATGGAGAGGCGAGGGAGGCAGAAGCCGGCAAGCGTAAATAGGAGCACAGTTGACAAATCAAAGGCCAAGTAGGCTAATTAATTACAGCCCCCCCCACCCCAAAGGCGAGCAGTGCCTGAGAGCTTCCCCGTGGAAGCGGTGGGGCAGGGGGCAGAGGCACTTGGGGGCAGTGCAGACACAGTGATGGCTGACCAAGCCATGGTCATGTCCATTCCACCATTCCAACGCCTCGTGACCGTGACGCTGGGAAGGCCATCCAAGGAGGCTCACTGTTACCGAAGCAAACAGACCCATCATTCTCCTGGACAGTGGCAGCTGGAATCGAAGCGTCAGCCTTGCTGTTAACAGACGGACACGTTAGTCACTCTCTGTGCCACCAGGGCTGCTTGAACTGTGACTCCCTGCCCAACCCCCAACCCCACCCCCACAAAAAAACCAAGGCCACTGCCAACAAACTTCTCTGACTCGTAGTGATCCACAGGGCATCACAGACCTTCCCTGAGCTTAATAATGGCCCCCTAAGCTTAATAATGTTTCTGCTGTGCGTTGTCCCATTTTGCCAGCTCAACCAGCTTTCCTGGGCTAGCCGAGGGACAGTGAGGACATGATTCATGTTGCACAGCTGCCGTCCTCTGACTTGCCCCGTGCCCCATGAGCAGGAACCCAGTGACCCCTAAATAGTAGCTCCTCACAGCCATGCACCCCCCCCCACCTTTGGCAGCCCCTAATGGTTTTCTGTTTCTGTATGTTTTCTTAATGAATTGTAGCGGGTTATCTGCTGGGCTGCTAACCACAATGTCAGGGGTTCAAGCCACCAGCCTCTTCCTGGGAGAGAGATGAGACTGACAGTCTTGGAAACCCACAAGCACAGTCTCCCTGTGTCCTGCCTCCCTCCCGCCCCCACCCCCCACCCCCGGCGGGTCTCTGTGGGTCTCGTCTGCCAGAGGGCAGTGCCTGTGGCGTCTTGGATTGGTCGAGGTTCTGCAGGTGAGGTCCCGAGCTGCTCACCACACTTGGGGAGGTTCAAACCCTCCAGCCTCTCTGCAGAAGAAAGAGGCAACTGTCCGCCCCCAGAGAGATTCCCGGTTTTCAAGACCATCTGTTTCCTCATGCTGTGATGTCATGTGGTACTTGCCTTAGGGGACTGACAGATTTCATCAGGGGGATGTTTTCCAGGTCCGTGCATGGGGTGGCGGGCAACAGGGCTTCCCTCCTCACCATGGCCGACCTCACGCCATTGCAGGGATGGACCACGTGCTGCTTGGCCAGTTGTCTGTTGATGGGCATTTCGCTTGTCTCCCCTTTGGGGCTATTGCGGATCGTGTTGAGCAAATGCTGGTAACCAGGACACACTCCCAAACGATGATGCAATGTGGCACAATTTGCCCGTCAATTGGGTCAAACTCGATGACCTCCTTTGGAGGCACTGCAGAGATAAATTGCTCTCTGGAGGCAGGACACTCTCCCCACGAGACTTCCCTGTTGACAAGTCTCACAGAGCCTGGCTGCTGGAGCCAGAGCCCTGGAGCTTGAGGAGCCCCATGGAGAATCACACCAACCGAGATGCTCCCCCTGCCACTGGATCCACAGGACTTTCCATCCCCCGGCCTGTGATCTTGCTGCTTTCCTTGTCATGGCATGTGTTACGTGAGTCTGAAGTGGAATCTGTTGACTGGTATCGGACATATGGGGTAATGTCGGATGTAGGGCCTTGATCTGGACTATGATGCTGTTTCTTACATACATAAGTCCCCCTGGATTTGTTCCTCTAGTGTGCCCAGCCTAACGCACCCAACTTAGCAAAGATGGCCTCAAACTGTTGATACCATTTCTACAGAGCACCTGTGGTAGGTAGATGATGCGTCATTGGGGAGTCTGGGCTGAATGGTACCCAAAGTGATTCAGAGGGTGGAAGGGCACTCCCAGGGCGGGAAGCGTCAAGGTGGGAGGAGGTGAGTGAGAGGACTTCACAAGCAATGAAAGCAATCCAAGATCCGGCACAAGACATCACTGAGCGCATCTGACATCGCCGTTTCTGGATCCCCCAGATCAGAAGTCCTGCCCACCGAATCCACAGTCCAACAAAGCCTGGGCCAGGGATTACAGCAGGCCATGTTCCGAGGCTCCAGACCTGCACAAGGATCCCCAGGGTGCTGTCAAACTAGCATTGGACTGCGAACCACTGGGTCATCTGTTCAAAACCACCCACCTTCTCTTAGGAGCAAAAGGAAGCTATCTAGTTCCATGAAAGCATATGGCCTCAGGCATCCTGTATGGAGACTCTATTGAGAGTCGGATTTGGGTCTGACCTAGGAAGATGATTGTCTTTGTGAAGCCTCTCCGGCTTGGAATGCTTGTGTGTGTGTGTGTGTGTGTGTGTGTGTGTGTGTGTGTGTGTAGACTCAAGTCAACTCAGTTCATTGCCATGAATTGATTCTGATTCACAGAAACCCCATAAGACAAAGTGGAACTGTGCTTGTGCCTTTCTGAGGCTGCACATCTTCCTGGGAGTAGAACGCTCTCTCTCTCTCTCTCTCTCTCTCTCTCTCTCTCTCTCTCTCTCTGTCTCTCTCAACAGCTGGGAGTTTCTAACGACAGGCCTTGTGGTGAGAAGCTGAAGGCTCCGTGGACAGAGACAGGGGAAGACAGATAAAAGTTGAGAGCAGGCACTGCTCCTTGTAGGGCGTTTCCTGCGAGGCACGCATCAGGGCACCACCAGGCCAGGCTGGCCTCCGAGCGGCACCATCACCCATCGTTGTAGTGCCTACTAGTCGATCGCAAATGTTGTGTGGGTAGATCGCATGGCATTAAAGAAATCGACATACGCCTATCACCAATCCCGTCACTGGATTGATGTACAGCACAGCCACTCTGAGGTGTCAAATGCATGCACAAATAACTGCACTAAGGGCAGCAAAACTGTCAAGCTAAGTCGTCACCAATTTTAGACCCTGTTTTTTTTTTTTTTGTCTTAAATGTAAGAAAGGGTATTAAAATGAGTGGGGAAGCTGGACTTAGGAAGAAGACAGAAACGTCTCACTTTCACACGGAATGGGAGATTTTGACACAACGAGCCGACATTCAGTGCAAGCCCAGAGTGCAGGAACAGGTCTGGAACTTACTCGCAGTGGGAAAGCACCCAAGCATGAGAAAATGTGCTGCCTCCTTGACTGCATTGTGCGGCTCTACTTATTGATTTGAGTCAGCCTTTCCCCACAGAAAGATCATGAAGGCCGAGTCACCATGACTGATGGATGATCCTTTGGAAGGGTGCTTGAGGCTGGCTGTCAGCAGCTCCTGTCCGGACTCTGCATCCCTGGCTCATTCCACTCAGTGCAAGTCATCAGAGTCAACTCACGCCATGACAAAAAAAATGTACAAAGCTCATTGTACTGTGTTGTGCCATATGGACTCATGTGGTTATGCAAGGTACATAAACATACATTGTACATATAAAGAACTCTCAAAGCATTGATGAATGAGTGTAATAAATAAATAAAAAGAAAGGCATGTCTTGCCTTTTTGTCGTTGGCCGATCATTTTGATGTGATCATTTTCTCAGTAGCTTGCAGGCTGAAAAAACATGAGCAACCCTGGTCTCGAGTGTGCACCAGCCCGTGCCTTGCTCTCAGGTCCTCGCTCTCTCCTGCATCCTGGAGCTGGCTGCTGCCCCTGCTGAGCCAGGTCCTCTCAGTAGAGGTCCACCTGGCAAGATGTCCATGCTACTGACCTGCCCTTCCCCACCAGTTCCCCCACATCCTCAAGAGGAGGTCTGGCCATGCTCACGTCTGAGGAGCATCTGGTTGTGTTTCTTCTGAGACAGGCCAGGGCCTCCTCCTGGCTATATTCAGGACCCTCCCTGAACACCTCCATCCAGGCAGCGGCTCATCCTAGGTTTCCCTCTCTCCTGGTCCAGCTGTTGGAGGCTTCGGAGATGGGTCGGGTGTCCCCGAGTCACCACAGGACCAGTAGTAGTGACATGCCCTGATTTCAGTTCAGTCTGAGTGCGTCTATCTGGAGGGTTGACTCCCACCCTGTACCCTGCGCCTCCTGATGGTCTCACCATGGCACAGAGCAGGAGTCAGTCACGTGATCTCCCTCCAAACAGTCACCATCGCTTATCTTTGGCAGCACATGGCAAACTTTTTACCTCACTGAGTGTGAAAGAGGAAATCATGATGTGTCTACTGAGTGTTGTCACAGACTGCTTTGTCCCAGAGCGACGGATTCCCCATGAATGATTTAGTACAAGGAGACTGGAAGCATGCGCATGTTTGAAAGTCAGAGGAGTCCACCGTAAATAAGTTCTCCCTCGTGACGGCTCCATCTACAACTGCTCTGCCGCCTCCAGTCAGCCTCCTGAGAGGCAATCTTTGACCTGACAGATGGGTGACACTCCCTAGCGTCCATGTATCTCCAGTGCCTATTGTCTCCGGAGAAATAGAAAGGACACGCAGTGATGGATTGTGTCAAGGACACGCAGTGATGGATTTTTGCAGACCGACCGACCTCCTTGGTGTAAGTTTCCTGGTGCCCGTGTCCCACGAGTGTGGTGTGTGTTGCCTCCGCGGGTGTGTGTGTGTGGCAATACGGCTTGTGTGGAGGCTCTGCAAGGGAAGTTAACTTGAAATATTGTGAGCGTGACCCAGATGGGGCGCAGAGGCATCACGTGAGCACGGCGGTGAGAGAGTTGCTCAGCGCAGGGTCTCCCATACCCTCCCCTTTGTGAAGAACGCAGCATCTTGAAGGAGCAGGAGAGCGGGGACAGTGACATGGGCGGAGCCTGCAGCTGCCATAATCCCCCCTCCATCCCTGTATGGAATCGCTGTAGTGGTCGCACAGAAGTCCAGATCGGGACGTCAAGGACATGTCTGGATGTTGCTCACTCCCAGAGGGGACAGATGAGACGGCGGGATTCGTTGGTAAACTGGTAGTTAAGGCCCACCCGGAGGAGGAAAACCTTCACTCAGGCCGAACACCAAGCCCCTCTCCTTAAAGGCTGTCCCTGCAGGCTTCAGGCCTCAATTAAACCGTGCGCTCTCTGACTGACTCGCCCTCCGCTCTCCGCTTTAATCCAGGCGACAGGGATGTTCAGGCAGCTCCCCCCGTGTGAGTCGAACGTGGCCAGTCTCTCCCAACCCACCGTCTCTCCAAATCGCCTGTCGCTGCAGCTCTGAAAGCAGCATGGCTTCAACACAGCCACATCAGAAAGACCAGGCCGAGGCACCTACTCTGGGTCCCCACCTTGAGTGAGATGGGGCAGGAGTGTGAAGGGTTTCTAGAGACCACTGGCTCTCCCTCCAGTCTCGCCTCTCCCTGATGCACTGGAACCACAGACCCTCAGTGGGACCTACTGGATTGGAGGGCCACACACACAACCCACAGACCCACTCAGTCACTCACACCCACAAAAACACATACTCACACATATTCACTCTCACTCACACTCACACATGCAGCCCACAAACCCACTCATATTCACACACACCCACAAGCACACTACTCACACACACTCACTTTCAAGCACACACACTCATACACAACTCACACACACACTCACACACAACCCACAAGCACACATGCACATTCACAAACACACACTCATTCAAACACAGTCACATTCACATACATTCAAACATGCTCACACACCCCCACAAACACACATACTCTCTCACTCTCACCCACACTCACTCACACATTCACACTCACTCACACCTAGCCACAAACACACAGGCTCACACTCACACACATTCACACACAACCCACAAACCCACTCATATTCACACACACCCACTCACCTTCAAACATGCTCACATTCACACTCACACACACTCATTCTCACACACATTTATACACACGTATACTCACAAACACACTCACATCCAAACACACACACTCACACTCATTCACACACTCTCTCACACAGACTCACGCACAAACACACTTATATCCATATATACAAACACACACTCAACTCACACACATCACACACACTCACATCCATTCACACACAAACACACACTCACAGACACACACCCTGACACACACACTCATGCCCACATACCCTGGCGGCTTTCGGGACTGGAAGCTTCTGCGGTTCTCCTTCCTGGTGCCCGCTGACCCTGAGGATGCATTGAAGTTCATGAATATTTATGAGAACCACCTCCTCAATTAAAAGGTAAATGTTCCAAACTAAATTAACTGAGGAGGCCTGGGGAGAGGGACGCTCACTTCAGAGGCGATGACAGAGGCGGGCAGAGGAACCTTTCTTCAGAGCCACATGAGACCCTGAGGGGGGAGGGGAGGATGGGTTTGGGGAGGGCTCCTGAGAGCACAGAGCTCCTCCTCCGAGTTCTGGCTATGTCACCAGGGACCTGGACTGGGCTTCCTTGCTGGCCCTCCATAAAGCAGCCTGATATTTCCTCACAGCCCTGTGTTCCTTCAGCTTCTGAGACCCCCTAGTATCAGATCAATGTTCACACACCCAGGTCATACAAGGAGCCTCCCCCGCACGACCCCATAATATCCGATTAGCACACCCTCAGCCCTGGTCGCCATCCCCATGACCATATCCACCCTCTTCTCTCAAAGGACTGAGTGCACTGAGGATGCTTGCAGCTGAAATGTGGACAAGCCCCACCCAAGCCACAGGCCACCTGAACCCAGGCAGCTGGTCTCTAAGGAGACCTGCTCAGCTCTCATGAAGCCCCCTTTCTTCCTGCAAGGGCACCCCTTCACTTGTCCTTCTGGGAGGGAGGTTTTCTAGCATAGGATCCATTCTGTCTCCTTGAACAATGATACCCTAGTAGTGTGCCCCTGCCCCTTCCAGTCCTCCCTCGTCTACTGACGGACTCATGGGGCCTGCTCCAGTGACCCCTGTGGTGTGAGCATCCCCACAGGGTCAGATCACGGTAATGGTAGGCCCTGGGACACCAGCGTGCTCCTGACCTGGGGAGCATGGGGAGTGTAGAGAGGCAAAATCAGCCACCCCCACTCCTGTGGCTGTTGGTTGTGGATGAGTGCAGCATTGATCGGGCACCTGAGGTGGAGTGGCAGTGACAGGGTGTCGGGAGCAGATGCCCCATCTGATTTCTTTTGGGTTCTCAAACTCAACATTTACAAGGAGCATCAGGCAAGTCCCTAGAGCAGCGGTTCTCAACCTGTGGGCCGAGACCCCTTTGGGGGTCAGAAAACCCTTTCACAGGGTCACCCAATTTGTCACAGTAGCCAAATGACAGTGATGAAGTAACCATGAAAATAATTTGATAGTTGGGGGTGGGGGGTCACCACCACGTGAGGAGCTGTATGAAAGGATTGTGGCATTTGGAAGGTCTAGAACCCCCGTCCCACAGCTTTGCATTGTCATGTCCTAAGACCCACCTCCACCTGTCCGTATGGGCCAGATGCCTGCAGGGGCTGAATGTCAAGATCGTCTATGGGTCCTTCCCGTGGGTAGAACTCAGACCCTTCAGGGAGGTTCATCTTAGGCTTCAACCAGGAGCACCCCCTATTTTTTTGGTCTCTGTTATTTACCCACCGGACTTCATTTAGGCTCCACATTAATCCATGAATCCCCCCCCCCTTTGCTGCAAGGATAATTAGAAGCCATGAAAACACGAGCACACCATCAAAATAGCCTAAATTAAATATTACCAGGTGGAGGCACTTGAAAGGATTTTCATTATTCAGGCACTCAAACTGGCAGAGATTTCAATTATGCTGAACAATATCTCCTGCTTTCAACGCTAAAAAGTACCATTGAGATGAAATTGAGTTTACTGTATTGATGCCGTCTCGAAGAAAGGATCCGCTCGGTTATTGCAAGCGGAAAAAATTCATTGTTGGCAGTCAATTAAAAGTATGGAGAGACGAAAGCTTGTCAGTAAGGGAACTTCACCCTGGTGGAGGAACACCGCTCTTCTTATCACCAGAGGGCTATAATCATAATCTAATAATCGAGTAACTGAACGGCGAGGTAAATAAGAACATATATCAATGTAGCATCTTGTGCACAAATGCTCACACTAGCATGATTCATGACAGCCAGAGCTTGGAAGCCACTGAAACACTCCTCCCCTGATGAATGGGCGAGCACGGGGTCCTGTAATATTTGACAAGAGACACGGATGCCCGCAACCACACGGATGAAAGTTTCATGCCCAGTGAAAACCTAGGCACGCAGGTGTTCACCCGTGTATGAAATGCCGGTAGATGAGTAGTTTCCTGGAGAGGGAGGCGAGAGGGGACCCTTGAGGGCAGTTCCTCTTGAGGCTGATGGACGCGCTGTAGGACTGCGCTGTGGTGCTGGCTGCTTGAACTGGTAAAGGTTAGGTACCTCTTCCGGTGAGTCTTCTCTAAAGGACTCCCGGTGAGTAGAATGGACTCCGTGGCCAAGCTTTGGGTCCTGCGGTTGGATTTGGTGCCGTGTGGAGTGTGAAGGAAACAGAGCTGACTGTGCGGAGGCAGTTTGGGGAAAGGGATTCCTGGTTGGCTGCCGATTGAAAGCAGGGGGAGGCTGAAGCTGGCAGGTGAGAGAAGGTCAGGCGTCCCTGTAGGAAAGCATCAGCCATCAGAGGGCGGCAGGGATAACCGCTGGAGGAGAATGCCACCCCTGTACCTGCCGCCTAACACCTGTACAGCCTCGGGACAGCTCTTCTCCCCATGCAGTCTCCGAGCGAAGCAAAGCCCGCGGCACAGGTCTGATCGGGTGTCGTCTCTGTGTGTATGAAAGGTTCCCTCGTGGCACGATGGGTTGCAAGTTGACCCACTAACCCCCAGGTCATCAGATTGAAACCACCCCCCGGCCCACAGCAGAAAGATGAGGCTCTCAGATCGCACAGAGATGGGCGGTCCAGGTCTCCCGCAGCGGCAGTGCTGAGTCAGTGGTTTGAACCCAGCAGCCCCTCTGCAGGCAAGGAAGCCGCCTGCCTCCGTGACGGAGTGCAGCGTGGAGATCTGGGGAGCAGTCCACTCTGCCCTGTTGGGGGGGGGGGGGTGGTTGCCAGGAGTCAGTCGGGCTACTCCATGGCAGGGCCTTTGTTTTGTGTTTCTCTCTATTAGAAGGCGGCCTATCGCCCGGAAGCAGGGAACCAGTAGCGGTCTGAGGGGCCGGGCCCAATCCCAACTACATGGACAGCTGCCTCTCTCCTCAGAAGAATTCCCGTCAGCGGGCAGCACTGAAGCTACAGCTCCGGGAGAGGGGCATGCCGGATCAGAGCACACGGGAGCAAATGAAGGGGGAGACAGGGTGGAGCACATCCTGGACCGCCAAGCCCTGAGGATGACATTCCCACTCAGAGCAGCCAGAGCACAGGGAGGACCATGGGGCTGGCCCCACATCCCCCACTACCGACAGCGCTGCGGGGATAGCACTGGACACACAGGCATTGCACCCGATGTGACCCCACCACACGGAGGGGAGACACTAAGGGTGTGCCACGGAGTGGTAAGGTGGGCAGAGCAAGGAAGTCTCCAGGGAGTACCAAAAATAGACTTTGGGGCCAGGGCGTGGCACCCCATCAGACACTACCGGAAAACACCTCTAAAGGTCAACAAACAGACCTTGAATTATTTATGACTTTTCTCCTTTTGGGGGCAGGGGCATCACTGCCCTCTGGTAGGAGTGGGAGACCCAGCCTTGCTCCAGGAGAGCTGCTGCTGGATTTGAACTGCCAACCCTGTGGGCCGCAGTCCCGCACACAACCACTACACCACCGGGGCTCTGTGGCTTTTCTTTTTCAATCATTGGTTTTGTTGTTGCTGTTTTATAGCTGTGCTTTTCTCTGTCTTGTTTTTGTGCATTGTATTATCTCTGCAGGACTATCTAGATGAGATAAGCTGGATAAACAATCTGAAGGAGAAAGCAACGGGCCAACAGTTTTGGGGGGACATGGGAGAGGGGGAGGAAGGGGAAAGGAAATGGGTGTTAAACCCAGGACAAGGGAAAAACAAGGGATCCAAAACCAGTGGCAATGAGGATGTAAGAGGCCTGGGAGGGCTTGATCCAGGGTAATGTAATGCAGATAAATTACTGAAACTCAATTGAAGGCTGAGCATGATAGTGGGACAAGAGGAAAGTAAAAGGAAATAAAGGCAATAACTAGGAGGCAAAGAGCATTTATAGAGGTCTAAATAAAGGCATGTACATAGGTAAATATATTTATGAGGATGTGGAAATACCATATTTTTCATGTCATAAAGATGTACCTGACCACAATATGCACCCAGTTTTTAGAGCAGGAAAACAAGAAAAGATATTCTGAACCAAATAGTACCAGTATACTAAAATAAAGCAAAATACGGTAATATTTAGCAATGTAAACTCAACAATGGTGTTAAGAACCATTATCACTTTCATTTAACAAATGAGGGAATGTGTGCTGTGCTGATCCTGTGACCTGACTGACATTGAGACTCCAGAAGGCGGGACTTCCACCAGACACACAGCGATCCACAGTATGCAAACAGCAGCAGACAGTAAGGGGGCTCAAAAGATTCTAAACATGTGTTCTGGGGTACCACATCTTTGGACTATAAGACACCCCCTCATTCCCCCACACACACACTTTTGAGGGAAAAAGCATGTCTTATCATCAGACAAATATCGTAGATCAATGTACATATACTTAAAAGCTTAGTATTAAGGTAGCAGATGAACACTGGGCCTCCACTCAAATACTCCTTCAATGCAAGAACACTTTGTTCCATAATGCTCACTTTCCCTACATGATCACGGAAGACAAAGTATAGGTGCATAAGCAAATGTGGTAAAGAAAGCTGATGGTGTCCGGCTATCAAAAGATATAGCATCTGGGGTCTGAAAGGCTGGAAGGTAAACAAACAGTCATCTAGCTCAGAAGCAACAAAACCCACCTGGAAGGAGCACACCAATCTGTGTGATCATGAGGTGTCAATGGGATCAGGTATTAGGCATCAAAGAACTAAAAATTATATCATTGTAAATGGTGGGGGTGGGGAGCAGATTGGGGACCTAAAGCTCATCTGCAGACAACTGGACATCCCCTTATAGGAGGATCACAGGGTGGATATGAGCCAGTCAGGGTGCAGTGTAGCAATCATGAAACATACAACTATCCTCTATTTCTTAAATGCTTTCCTCCTCTCCCCCTTCCCCTCCCACTATCATGATCCCAATTCTACCTTACAATTCTGGCTAGACCAGGGGATGTACACTGGTACAGAAAGGAACAAGAAACATAGGGAATTCAGGACAGATGACCCCTTCAGGACCAGTGGTGAGTAGTGATACCAGGAGAGTGGAGGGAAGGTGGAGTATAAAGGAGGAAACAATTATAAGGATCTACATATAACCTCCTCCCTGGCATATGGACAACAGAAAAGTAGGTGAAGGGAGATATTGGACAGTGTAAGATATGACAAAATAATAATAATTTATAAATTATCAAGGGTTCATGAGGGGGCAGGAATGGGGAGGGAAGGAAAAATGAGGAACTGCTATCAAGGGCTCAAGTAGAAAGCAAATGTTTTAAAAATAATGATGGCAACAAATGTACAATTGTGCTTGACATAATGGATGGACATATGGATTATGATAAGAGCTGTAGGAGTCACCCCCCAAAAAAGATGTAAATACTGACACAAAGTATGTAGGTATATATTATGATTGTATGTATTTATTATGATTAGAGCTATATGAGCCCCCCAATAAAATGATTTTTTAAAAATAGAATGAGCCCTAAGGTCTTAGTGAATATGTGAATGGAAATTCAGATCCCCCAGCCAGTCTCAGGGAGAAGGACATGGCGGCCTTAGGAACCATGGTGTGCAGTTGTGTAGTTGTAGTTGTGTTGTGTAGTTGTGTTGTGCGAGATTCAGATCCCCCAGCCAGTCTCAGGGAGAAGGACATGGCGGCCTTAGGAACCATGGTGTGCAGTTGTGTAGTTGTAGTTGTGTGGTTGTGTTGTGTAGTTGTGTTGTGCGGTGGTAGTTTGTGCGGTTGTGTTGTGTGGTAGTTATGTAGTTGTGTGCGGTTATAGTTGTATGGTTGTAGTTGTGCGGTTGTGTGGTGCGGTTGTGTTGTGTCATTGTAGTTGTGTGGTGTGTTGTAGTTGTGTGGTTGTAGTGGTGTAGTTGTGTGGTGTGGTTGTAGTTGTGTAATTGTATTGTGTGGTTGTAGTTGTGCAGTTGTGCTGTGTTGTGTGGTTGTGTTGTGTAGTTGTAGTTGTATAGTGTGGTTGTAGTTGTATAGTCGCAGTTGTGTGGTTGTGTTGTGCAGTTCTGTCCCTCACTTTGCATCCCGGATCGATTCCGAAGCCATGGTCAGGTGCATGTTTCACGTTTGGAAACCTCTTCACAATGCGCCATTCATGAACATGCTGTTAGAAGACTTCGTCATCTCACAGTCCGAGAGTCAGGCTGCCGGATGCCCACAGCTCCAGCCTCAGCACCGACATGAACACCCTCACTCAAGGACTGCCACAAAGGTGACCTGGGCACTCTGGCAGGGCCCGTGAAACTGTCCACCTCCATGCTCCACGGCCAGCCACCAGGAAAGGGCCCAGCTGCCTGCACACAGCCAAACTCAGCAGTAGCTTAATTCTGAGCCGTCTACCCAAACTGAGAGGGGTTATTCATACTGGAAATAACAGCCTGCACTTGCACAAGCGCTTCACATAAACCATAGGCAGTTGTATAATTACACGGTTAGTTCTCCAAATAACGCTATTAGTTAGATTCTATTATTATCCCCAGTTAAATGGAGGTAATTTAGTCTAAATTAATTTTGAAAATTAAAAGTATGCATTGTGATTGCCTTGTTAGTTTGATGAAAATATTTTAAAATAGACTCAATGGCTGTTAAAATGTGGGATGATGTCATTGTTTTTAAAATACATCAACTCCACTGCTGTGAGGACATATTTGATGATAAGAGACTTAGTCCACACTTGTTGACTTGTCATTACACAAAGTGCAACATGCCGTTACCTATCTCACTTGCATATTTAACTTATGTATACATACAAGCAGTTCCAAGATATTCATGGAATGAAAAGATAACTGGATTTTCCTTCTGGAGAGCCTTCACATGTGCATGTGTGCTTGAAAAATCAACAACCTCAAGCCCATTGCCTCAAGGTCACCCGAATTCTGGTGTGTTACATGATAGCGGGTTATATCAGATGGTGTGTTACATCATACTGGCTTACATCATGGCATGGTACATCAGACCTTGTGTGTAAAATCATGGCGTGTTCCATCAGACCCTGTGTACTGCATCAGAGCATGTTACATCATGCTGTATTCGATTTTAGTGTGTTCCATCCTAGCGTTTTACATCAGACCCTGTGTCTTACACGGTAGAGCTGCTCTACAGGTAAGAGGGTTTGAAGCCCCTGAGTGTGAAGATCAAACAGATCAGTATGGATTTCACCTCCATGTATAGAAACCAACGTCCACACACCTGGACCAATGATCAACATGACAAGTGGGCAAAGCCTGCTGCCCGGGATCTCCTTTGCTTGGATCCACAATCGATGCTCCTGGAAGCGACTGTCGGGGAGTCAAAGAACGTGCTGCATTGGACCTGCATGCACAGAGGTGGCTTTGGGAGAAAGATGTGCCTGTTGCACGCCACAGTATCTCCCACCGCCTCGGGTACTTGGAGAGGAGGACACTGAATAAGGAAGATCCGAGAGGAATTGGTGACTTTGCACCTCACTGTTGGAGAACAATCTGGACAGTGCCCTGGACTGTTAGAGGAGCAGACAGGTCTGTCGGGGAGAAGGGGGGGGCACGGGTGGCCAGAATGGCCCTGTCGCAAGCGAGGACAGTGAGGCTTTATCTCACGCACGAACGTGGGCATGCTGAACGTGGGCTTCCTACTTGCTGAAGTCAAAGGTGAAGCCAACAGAGGGAGGTCTTTAGTAAGCAGGGTTGGCACCATGGTAGCCACACTGGACTGGGCCATTGAGGCATCTGAGGAGGTGCAGGGCAGGGTGGGCTGGCTTTGTTGCGCACAGACCCCCTGACGACTCAGAACACACTTGAGGGTTCCTACAGCAGCAGCATCCCAAGAACTATTTGACTGCAGTTACTTTTCTCATAGTCAAAGGCTAACATAAGTAAAAGATGAACCTTTATTAAATTCTCATGACTTCTGACCTTTCCCAATAGCATATGAGTATCTATGGAGTCACCACGTAGCGTTTATTTTCTGGACTCCTCAGACACACACACACACACACACACACACACACAGGTGCACACGCCCCTGGAAACATTGTCTGCTTCCATCTTCCTGATGGTGACCTAGATGTTTCGTACGGGGTCCCTCACAGTCCCTGACACCTGCGTCCACGGTCTGCTCTGTCTCTGCTTTCATCTCCTGGCCACGTTCACTGGGGAATTGTCAAACCCAGCTGGCTCGTTTGCTTTCTCCCTTTATTTTCATTCCTCCATTTTCTGCCTGCCCAGATTGCCGTCACGTCTTGAGCTCGCCGCTCAGCCTGGAGGTGTTTACCCCAGAGAGCAAAGCCTCCCCAGCTGACTTAAAGATTTCATTGAAGAAAATCCTTTCTCGGGATCATTCATTATAAAATATTAAATAACACGAACCCGCAGGCCCGTCTCGTTGCCATCCATTATCCGGGAAGCTTCCCTCTTGTTTCCTGCTAAAAATGAAATCTCTCACGCTGACAAATGTTGATCCCCAGCCCGAGACGGTTAATGGATCAGGCATGCGGGGCTGTCAATCACTGTCAGAGGTGTTTTGAGGGAGGAAAAAAACTCCAGATTAATTGGTTCCACACACACACTGTTTGCTGCACACTGTTTACCTAAAATAACCAAGCAATCTGCTTGTGGTATTTAATAAAAGCAGACATTGCTTCCTGAGCGTCCGGGGCGAAGCAGCTGCTCCGGCTCCATCCGTCAGCCTCTGCGGTGGGGAGAACGAGAGAGAGAGAGAGAGAGAGAGAGAGAGAGAGACGGCCCTGGCTTAGGCACCCAGGGGCGATGGGCGCAGGGGAGACTCTCCCTTTGTCAACGTGCCTCTTGTGGCCAAATGTACCTTGGCGCTTGCTTGCGGGAAGTGGGCGGTTCGAGTCCACTGGCCACTCTTCAGGAGAAAACTGCACCCAGTCCACTTGAGTGGGACTTGTCTGCCCGTCTGCCTTGTTCTTCTCAGCGTCCTGGGCCCAGGGGTCTCTGCCGAGGCTAAGGCTGTGAGCTGGCCCCTGTCGGCTCTGACCCAACTTGGTCCGGTCCTGCGCTGTACCCACAGCCGTCCCTCTGCCCGAGCCCAGTGTCGCAGCCCCTGTGGCAGCCCACCCCACCGAGGACCTTCCTCTGGCCAGCCGCCCCTCCACAGGTCCCAATGACTACAGAGAGATGCCCAAGGGTCCAGGGACCATGGGACCCTCAGAGTTTGTGCTGGCAGGACCTTCTAGAACATTCCAGACCTCAGCGGGCACCGTGGCCCCCTCCTGCTGATGGTAAACTTCCCTTTCTTTCTCTGGGCAGAGTACATCTGGGCAAGTGCCAAGATGAGAGCGTTCAGTCTGCTGCAGTCAAGGTGCTTCACCGCCCACTGCACTGGGGACCCTTGGGAGACGGGGTGGGGCACCTGCGACTGCCAATTGACCATGGTGCTACTGTGGGCAGGGTCTGTCTCCGCATGACATCCTAGGGGAGTCATGGATCGAGTAGCACCTGTTTCCACCAGGAAGGTAGATACCTGGGGACGTATTCCCGTGGCCCGGCATGGTGTGGTTGGGGTGGATGGTTTCAGATGGGTGGGACCCCCAGGTCAGTGAGCCCCAGCCAGCTTCCTGGTGGATGGTGAAGATGGAGATCTGCTGGGAACTCCTCTGTCAGCCCCCCCACCCCCCACCCAGGGAAATGAGCCATGACAGGCCCAGACATATGAATGTCTATGGATTTGTTTCTCCAGTCCACCCAGATGAGCACCGAGGCACAGAGGCTGTACATGCTCAGCTGCTGAACACAGATCGGGGTTCCCAGGTTCCCTGGGGGGCTCACTCTGAATCAGAGTCCACAGAATGGCAGCCAGTTTCTAGATTTGCTCCACGTTCTGTGTCTTCGTCTGTTGAGACAAAGTCAACATTTAAAGCCCAAAACAGGCTTCAACTCCTGCCTTTGTCATTACTTCCTTCCCATGACCCAACTAGGTCCTCAAGGGACCAGGTACCAGGGCTGAAATGCCCCTGTTCAATGGCAGGCTGAGCCAGGGAAACAGCGATTGATGCAGGGCGGGGACACACCAAGATATGTTAACTGACCTTGTTGATTCTGGGCTCCATCCTGGTGGTCAGAGGCGCTGCTCTCCCATCCAGGGAGCCTGTGTTCCTTTCATTTCCTCCTTCACCCTCCATCCAACCAATCCACACTGGGATTGCACCTCTGACCCCTGAGACTTTTTCTATCCAGGACCAATGTAGAGTTGGAAACTATCCAACAAAAACTGCAGAAACTGCGTGGACCTCAGGTGCATGAGAGGAAGAGAGAATCAGTAAGTGTGGGCAGGTCCCCTTTCATCGCACTCCCGGAGAGTGCTTCACTCCATTTCCGCCACATCCTTCCTTCGTGTCTGAGGGACTCTCTCTCCTCATAACTCTTGTAGCAAAAAGGTGGTGCAACCCCCACAACTGGTCCTGAGGGATTATCTGTCTGGGATTCCCTGTGTTGAGAGCACCTATCTGTACCAGCCAGTGTACATGCTCTGGTCTCGCCAGATTTGTGATACAGAACTGGGGTCATGATAGTGGGGGGAGGGAGCACTAAAGAACTAGAGGAAAGTTGGCTGACTCATCCCTTCTTTGTGGCCCTTCCGTGAGGAGATGTAGACATGTAGATGGGCTCTGGGTCTCCACTTCAACTCCTCTTGTTCACATGGATATAGTGGTTTGTTTGGGATCTTTTTATGCTTGGTATCTGATCCCATCGACCCCTCATGATCACACAAGAGGTGTACTTCTTCCATGTGAGCTTTGTTTCTCCCCTACTAGATGGCCACTTGTTTAACTTCAAGCCTGTAAGACCCCAAATGCTATATCTTTTGATAGCTGGGCACCATCAGCTTTCTTCACCACATGTGCTTAGACATCCATTTTGTCTTCAGCGATCATGTTGAGAAGGTGGGCCTCACAGAATGCCAGCTTATTAAAACAAAGTGTTCTTGTGTTCAGGGAGCCCTTGAATAGAGACCCAAAGTCTGTCTGCTCTCTTAATACTTTAGGGGAGGGGGAACTGATCACAAACTTGGATATGTCACACACATTTCAGCCCCCAAGGGAGATGAATAACAGAAATGTGGGTTAAAGGAGACAACAGGTGGTATAAGGTACAAATTGACAATAATACTATAGAATTGATCAAGGATTCATGAGGGTGGGAGGTTGGGGAGGGAGGGGAAAAAAGAGGAGTTGATACCAAGAAGAGTGAAGTCGGCAGAAAATGTTTTAAAATGATGACAGCAACATGTGTACAAGTGTGCTTGATGCAATTGAATGATGGATTGTTATAAGATCTGTAAGCGCCCCAATGCAATGATTAATAAGATAAATAATAATAAAATGAAATATAGATAATGATAAATTTTTTAAAGAAAATATGATTCCTTCTGGATAGATCATATTAATATTTCTAATAAATTTAAAAGAACATTTTGAATCCTTCCCTCTAAAAAAATTGATGCAGACCCTATCCCAGGGAAGCCCACCTGACATCAGATCAGGCTCAGAGCTGCTTGAGGATAAACTCTCCCAATAACCATACCTGCTGGTCTTCAGCGCTCCCCAATCCTAAGCGATCAAGGTCAACCAGTGTGGTAGCTACACAATCTGGTGTCAGTTTGAGAGGATTAAGAGTGAAGGGGTGAGGTCTAGCCTGTCAATCAGGTCATAGCCAATGAGGCCTCCTTGTGGGCCTGGCCTTCTCCTGAGGATTCTGGGAACTCCAGTCTTCCTTCCTAGAGGCAGGAGACACTCTCAGCTTCACATCCCTGTGGAGAAGACACATGGAGAGAGGCTAATGGAGCCAGACCTCGGGAGCTGGAGGAGTCACGTGGAGACCCACACCAGCACTTAGCTGCTTACGACGCCTCTGGATTCCCAAGACCTCCCACCCACTGGCCTGTGATCTTCCTGCATCCGGTGTCATTGCATGTGTTTCGTGAGTCTGAAGAGGACTTTATAGATTGGTGTCAGACATACAAACTAAAATCATGGACTTGATCTAGACTGGGCTGGGATGTTTTCTCAACATTCAACTGCTCTTGTAGATAAATCTCTTTCCTTTACACATGTGAGTGTCTATGAATTTGTTTCTCTAGTCTGCCTGGATTAGCACAGTTAGATTACAGATCTTCCCCAAAGGCCTGCTGTTGCCAGTGAGAGAACTCGGTCCCCAAACCCTTTTTTGCCCTTCTCCATCTCTCCTAGAGTTGGGGCTGAGCCCACATGTCATGTGTGATTCAAAACCCGGGGGCCATGACCTGGGAGTTGCAAGCACAGATAGGACCTGCACCTGGTGCCTGAGGCCTGAGCCTGGGCCTGTCAGGCCTCTACGTGCCTCTGCATGTCCACCTGTGAGAGAGGCCAAGGCACCACCTGCCTCCTTGGGGTGCTGCCCAATCCGGCACGCCCCCAATTAGGAAGCCTCTCTAACAGCACTTGGCAAATTGCAAAGGCTACACCAGGGCCCGCTGCTATTAAATGGTAATCGCTGGACCGGAAGAAGTCATGTAATGTGGAGATTCAAATCATACCGGAGCTGTATTCTTCATTCTCAAACACAATGTGATTAAAGTTTAAGTTGCCGCCGCCCAGTGAAGATTACCTCGCCCCCCCAGGGCTCTGTAGACAGGACACTCAAGCCACCAGCAAGAAACTGGAGTTCCCTTGCCAGGTCCACTGCCCTCATTAATTCTAAGGCAGACACGGCCCCCTCCTCACCCAAAATGGGAAGCATAGTTTTTAATTTAGTTCCTCTGTGTCCTACAGAACCAAGGCAGCACGCTGGAAAAATAGATCAATTACGGTTATTTCCCAGGAAGAAAAACTATGGTGCCCCTGCTAAATGGCCTGGCAGGAGGGAGACTGAGCTTGAAGGTGACCCAGCACTGGGGCTTAGTGAGAGAGGCCGGGGTGGGGCCAGAGAGGGTCTGCTTTCTACTTCTGGCCTTCTAGCGCAGGGGTCACCTCCGCGGTTGGGAGGAGCTGGGATGCTCCTGGGGACACCCTGCAAGGGTGACGGATGTCTCTGCTCCCTTCCTGTGGCCCCACTACAGCCCCAGCAGTATGGTGGGCAGAGCTCCCCGGGTCTCAATTGCTCCCCAGTGACCATGGAGATGTCCGTGGGGCTCTGCAGGACCATAGTCAGAGCAGGTCAGACAGAGCAGGAGGCCCCATGGAGCCCAACTCTGAGAAAGGAAGTCTGTGTTCACACTGCACTGTATCTACCTGCCGGCCACCCATGACGATCAGAGCAGAACTGTGAGCCATGGGGGTCTGTGTGACATGGGGATCTGTGTGATATGGGGGGATCTGTGTAACATAGGTGGGGGTCTGTGTGATATGGGGCTCTTTGTGACATGGAGTCTGTGTGACATGGTGTTTGTGTGACGTGGGGGTCTGTATGACATGGGGTCTGTGTGCCATTGGGCCTGTCTGAGATGGGGGTTCAATCCGCATTTTCAGAAGGAGACAGCCACCTCTTTCTTTCCATGTGCACGGGTAGACCTGGACCTCCCCCCTTGGACTCACAGCTGCATGGGTGACTGTGATCCCCACCACTGGTCTCTTCAGCATTTGCATGTCTGAGGTGGTAGCAGTGACACCATCCTGTCAACTTGAGTGAAGGGGTGGAGTCTAGACCTGTCAATCAGGTCATAGCCAATGAGGCCTCTGTATGCATGGCCTTCTCCTGGGAATTCTGGGAACGCCTGTCTTCTCCCCTGAGGCAGAACACACACTCTCCTTCACATTTCCCTTGACAAGCCACATGAAGTTACGCTGATGGAGTCAGAGCCCTAGAGCTGGAGGAGCCATGTGGAGACCCACTCCAGCTCTGAGATGCTTCCACCACCACTGGATCCACGAGATATCCCCCCCACTGGCCTGTGATCTTCCTGCATTTGGCATCATTGCATGTGTTGTGTGAGTCTGAAGAGGAATGTATGGACTAGTATTGGCCTTATGGGTTTGTTCTGGACTGGGCTGGGATGTTTCCTCAATATGCAGTTGCCCTTGGATATAAAGTTCTATCCTACACACGTGTGTGTGTGTCTGGATCTGTTTCTCTAGTCCCCAGGGTGGGAGGGGGAATGACTCCATCAAAAATAGGTGTGACATGGCTTCTCGGTCTTTTGCCTAAGAGCACAAAGTGGAGCAGGTGTGCGGGCTCCATGTTCCCTCGGTTTTGTTTTGCATAGAATGACGTGTGTATGTTCAGTTGTTTCTGTTCTGCCAAGGGGGCCTGGTGGTCGGATGGGGTCAGTGTCCTGTAGGCTCCTCTGCGGGAGAGAGGAAGCTTTCTGCTTCCTGCGCTGTGCTGTCAGCCCTCCCTGTGTGTTGAGGCAAACGCAGCGGCTCTGCACCTGTCGTCACTGTTGAGAGTGTTGTTATTTTCCAGAGGTCGTGGTGGGGAAATACAGTAGACGCTGGCTCAGAGCAGAGGTGTTCTCAGATGACCTCTTTGCCGAGGGGAGCTGCTGGCGCACAGAGTGCTTGGCGTGGCATCTCTAGGCCCCGTGTGCGCACCAATGCCCACAGATGTGTTCCTAGCCGTGTGCAGGGCAGAACCTGCACACCTGATGCGTTCCCACCGGGGGAACGCAGGGTCTTGGGGAGGCAGCAGCAGACGCTGCGCAGTGCGTGATCAGGGAGACAGGTGAGCCAGGGGAGACAAGTGAACGGGGGCGGGGGTGGGGACGGGGGAAGAGAACAGGCAAGCCAGGGAGACAGGTGAGCAAGCACGTGGATAATTCTGGGCCCCACAGAGCACCCTGAGGCCTGAGGCCTGCCCCCAGCTCCCTTCCTGCACAGACCCTATACCCCGCCCCTTGTGGGCCATCCACCAGTTGGCCATGAGTCTCGGCCAGTGAGAGGAGGGCAGACCATGTGTGGACGTTCCCCGGGGGCGGGGCCTCCTGTGGGTGGCGCTCACCTCGCAGGCATGCGTCAAGTAAAGTGCTCGGTGGGGTCGGGGCTCGCAGTCACCTGGCCGTGGTCATGCCTCCTGGTGCAGGAGGAGCCCCCTACCCCCACTCCATGCATGAATGTGAGAGTGTGTGGGGGGTGCGAGTGTTTGTGGAGTGCCAGTGTGTGAGTGAGAGTGTGTGTGAGTGGGTGTAAGTGTGTGTATGAGTGTGTGCATGAATGAGTGTGTGTGTGTGTGTGTGTGAATGTGGGTGTGAGTGTGTGTGTCACAATATTTCTAACACGTCAGGCTGAGCTGATGCCCACCTTGCGAGGGGCAGAGCGGTCGGTGTCACCTGCATTGGCACTGGGCAGCATGGAAGTCCCTGAGGTGGGCCGTGTGGCCACCCAGCTTTACCAGGGCCTGGGGTAGAACTCAACACTCCCGAGCCATCTTCCTTCCTACACACCCTCTGGACAGCGCAGCAGACACTTGGTCTGTCCAGAACCCTGATCTGAGAGGCTGCAAGGAGGCCATGCTCCTGTCCCAGGGCTGAGCCCCCGTCACTGGAGCCTGGAGTCAGGCTCCACACACCCGATGGAGGCAATCAAGGACAGATGGACACCTCAGCGTGAGCACATCCTCCCCCCTGGAGCCTGGGAGGGGGCGTGACCAGGGACGACCTTGCCACCCTTGCCAGCAGCAGTGCCACCTCCCTGTGGTTTGCAGACAGAGACGGGGTGGGGGGTGGGGGGGGAGGGTGATCACAGACCTTCAACATGTGTCTTTTGAGCCCAGGCTGCAGTCCTTCATCTTGGTGAGCAGGAGGAGGGCGTGGGTGGCCCAGGTCCCCCCACATGCCCCTCCTCTCACTGCACTCAGAGGTTACCAACCAGGTGTGGCATCTGGAGCCAGCCGGGTGACCCAGGGCCTGCCCTCTGAGCGGAAGCGGGCACTCTGCCTCGGGGCCCCATCTATCTGCGGTGGAGTCTCTCATTAGCAGCTGTCTCTTCCCATACCCCAGCACTGTCCCCTGAGGCCAGGGAGAGAGAGTGTCCGTTTTCTCCTGCAAATGAGAGCAGGGTCTGCTCCTCCAGAGACCATGGATAAGGGATAATAGCTGCAGACAGCTAGGCCCATGGACCCCTGCGTGGAGGGTAAAGGAGGAGGGGGCGCAGGAAGACAGAGGCCCCGCCAGTCATCCTTGTTAGCACTGTTCATGAAACCGCCATGGACTTTGGGAGAAAGAGCCAGTGCAGCCCAGAAACATGCGGCCAGCATATCCTTAGAAGTGAGAATAGAGAGACATGGGGTACCCGCTTGGGACAGGTGGCCTGGAGAGACCAATCCCCTGCAGAAGGTCACCAAGGGTCACAGGTGACCCAATGCAGCAGCTTGTCATCTTGTCCCTGCCAGACAGGGCAGGAGACAGATGGCCCTCGGTGCCCACCATGGGGCAGAGGAGGAAGGACTCCACCTTGCTCATGGGAGAGGGGCAGGGATTCAGGGGGGAGCTGTAAAGGCAGGGTCGGGGGGAGCTGGGCGAGGTGAGGGGCTGGCTGCCCCACCCACAGTGGTGACTCCACACGTTGCTGCACTGGGTGACAGAGAGACCACGGTGTCAGTGACCTCACACCTTCGTAAGTGGGCACTTCTACTTATTCACTCTCTCTTCACACTCAGGTGTTCACAAGGAGCCCCCCCTCACGTCCTGGTCACTTGTTGAGCTGTGGCCCAGAGGTGGGCGGTTCAAAGCCTCTAGCCGCTAGTGGAGGACAGATGGGCGTTCCACCCCCTAGCTCAGTCTCAGGAATCCCCAGAGGCATTTCCCTCCTGCCCACCAGGTGGTCCTCCCACAGGATGGCAGCGCGTTTGTTTTGGGGATGAAGGTTAGCACTGGGAAGGGAACAGGACAGATCATTAGGCAGCAAACTCTTGGCGGGTGGCTGGGGGACTGGTCTGCTCCTTGCCATCTATCTCCCTGTCGTCTCTGAGTGAGAATGACGGCAAACCAGTTGGATGGACAGGTCTATTGTGCCAGCCTGGCCAATAGGAACACGTGGGATTAACCCAGTTGAAGTTTGATTGGAGAGCGAAAAGATGAACGGTCCTGCAAGGCCCGCCCCCCTCTCGTGCTCTCTGGTGATTGGAGCGTGCTGGAGCAGGACACTGCTTTCACTAGTTCTCTCCCTGAACCTGTGAGCTGCTAGAGCTTGAAACTGGCGGGTCCTGTCACCTGGCCTTGCTTGCGTTTGAAATCCCATCCAGGCCTGCCTTGCTAAATTCCGCTGAGCTGCTGACTTGGTGACTTGGCCCTGCAGGCAGACTCTGCCTGCCTTGTCGAAGGGAGGACTCTGCGGTCTGCTTCCTTGACCTGGGACCCAGCAGCCCACATGAGTTGAAGAATCTCCATTCTATGAACTGTTGCATGAAAGTGAGTTGAACTGAACCCTCCGTACTGCTGTGTGGACACCTTAGTTGTCACAGTCCTTCTTGCTGTATAAATATATGTATCTATATGGGGGCGGGTTTGCCACGCACATCGCCCCTGTCTCTTTCCTTGGTCTTCTCAGGTCAGTCACCATGGAGACTGAGATGCACTTAAAAGGAAATGACCCCTGCCCCTCAGGACTGACCAGTCCTCACATTCAATTGTGTGTGCACACACATGCACATACTCACACTCACACACATGCACACACGCTCACACGCACACTTGCACACATGCAGATGCACGCGCACACACACACATAACTGACTGCAGCTGCCAAGCAACCTCCTGTTCCAACTGTCTGGGCATCCAAAACACACCATCATCCCTTCAGGCCCCAGAGTCTGAAACCGACGATGGATCAGTGTTTCTTTTGCTGTGGTCACTGACATTGCTGCTGTTGTAATGACCTCATAAGATGTGGCCATCACCTCCCAGGTGTGAGTGACCTCCTCACCATCCACAAGGACCCCTGGGGCACCTGAAGTGATGGGAGGAGCCAGTGGATGTGAGCCCCTCCCTCTTGGAGCTCCAGCATGGGGGCTGCAGAACAAGCACACTGAGGATGAGGTGTCAGCATCATGGAAGAGTTCTGGTCGGTGGGGTCCAGTAAGGATCTGTTCTCCAGGAAACACCTTCCAGGGGTTTCCAACTCCTTCTCCAAGGGGAAGGAAAGGCCCCTCCCCCATGATGGACACAAACTGGTCAGGGGCCTCGTCACAGGCTCACGTGACAGGGCTGTGACCACTGCCCACTGGACCACCACATTAGCTCTGGACTGGACAGGAGTATTTACGAGGCATGATCACTGACCATGTAAACTGGTCATTAAATGCTCACAGTGGGTTAAACTGGGAAGTCTGTCAATCAGCGCCAGATAATCAAATGATGTTCCAGGGATTGAAAGATAATGAGATTTCCCCACCTACTTCTTTACACCTCCTCATATTGTTCTACACACACTCCCACACTCACAGTGGCCTACACAACACATACAGACACACACTCACATATACATTCCCCTATTCACACACATACTCACAGTGGCCTACACAACACAGACCACACTCACATACACTCCCCCATTCACACACACTCTCACAGCAGCCTACACAACACACACATTCACCTCTACATACATGTACATATATACTCCACACACACACTCTCACACTCACATATAGAACACACACACGACAAACACACATCCACAGATTTTCCGGTGGCAAAGGGTTGTGCTGTCATCGTCTACCCAATTCAGAATCAAAAATTACCGAGTGATAGGGAGAGGGTGCAGCCATGGACAGAGAGTGGAGGGCCAGGAAAAAGAAGTCGGTAGCCAGCCAAGCACACGAGTGTGTGTGTGTGTGTGTGTGTGTGTGTGTGTGTGTGTGTGTAGGTGAGGGCTGTCCTACTGAGAACAGAGCCAAGCCCATCGCCTTTGTCTTGGGTTTGCCTTTGTCTGTCTTGTTTAAGACAGGGCAGAGGAGCTGGGTCTATTCTTGGGCCGTTGGCCCCTGCCATCCCTGCGGTGGGGTCAGCAGGAGGGGTCGGCTGCTGGCTAAGGTGGAACTTGGTGTTCCATCGGGGAGGGTCTGAGCCTGGCTCTTTCTGGAACTCACCAGAGCACAGGGAGAGCAGACAGACTTTCCTTCCTGGGGCTTCACCTAAGTGAGATGTCTGAACACTCTCCCCACCCCACGTCCCCGATGCCCAGCACCTGCAGGGACTCTCGGCAGACAGACCCTGGTGACCATAGTCTAGGCCTGGAGAGCACAGACCATCTTATTTTAGAGATGGTTTCCATTCCAGATCTGAGGGGTAAGGGCCCTTAGCGTCCCAGGGTCCAGCAGTCTGTCCTCCAGTCAGCTTTGTTTCTTTTAGGTTGTTGAGTCCTGGTGGACCTTTCTCTCCCCCTCAATGGAGGACCACCAATGTTGGCTCATAGGTATTGCTGGTGGGGCACCATCCACTGCTCTGGTCTCCATTTTCAAGGCTGCTGTCTATGAGGTCCACTGGATACATTGTTTCCAGGCATTTTCCTCTATTTGTTGCTCTTTGTCCAACTGGAAACAATGTTTCCAGGCATCTTCCTCTGTTTATTGCTCTTTGTCCACTGGATACATTGTTTCCAGGCATCTTCTTCTGTTTGTTGCTCTTCTTCCTCTAGAAGAGGACAGACCAGGACCAATGCCTGCTATTTGTGTTCACAAGCTCTTAGGATGCCAGTCCCTGCCCCCCAGAGTGGACTGTGGAGCATTACACCAATTGACCTTCCTCCCCCTTGAGCCTCTGACCGACCCAGGACCAGAGACCCATTTCTTCCAGAGCTGGGTCAAGTCTACGATGTTCCCTTAACTTTGACCCCTGCGTGTTCCCCCACATTCATGGATCTGTTCTCAGCAAAGGCAAATGCACACATACAAGTATCCCCCATGGAGCACATGTCAGTCCGTAGGTGTTCTTCCACTCACCTGCTCATAGGCCACCGCTGCTGTGGGCCGTGTCTGCCGCAGAACCTGATCTTTATGCTTGTGATTCTGGCCAGGCTCCTGCCATCTTCCCTGCCACCACCATTGTTTTTATCCCTGATCTCACACCTTGTTTTTTCCCCTGGTTAGGATTTAGTACGCCTCACACGTCACTCCTATTTCAATCATGTTCGGTGGGATTGTACGATTGATGCCACCGTCAGTTTCCATCCATTCCTTTTCTACATGGCTCCTTGACACTGTCTCCCCACACCACCACCACCACCACCACTATTATCTCCTCCCCCTCCCTCCCAAGAGCCGCGGCTTCCATTGGCTCACCAGACGAACAGGACCTAGACAGTGCATTTCCAAGAATGCCACTCTGCGGCTACCCATGGATGGCAGATGCACGTCTAGACACATGAGCTGGGGAATAAATCCACATGTCTGACCTGGAAGCCCTGTTGACAATGCTTTGGTCCCTCATTCTGACTCCAAAATTAAACATTCACCTGTTTGAAGCGCTTCAAGGTATTTTTTTTTTTATAATTCCTTGAAAATTTGTAAACAGAGAAAGGCCCCCCCCCC
>PVJH01027211.1:0-28993 GCA_004026705.1 Nesogale talazaci | reverse complement strand
GTGGGTGTCTGTTTTAATCAATAATATATTTTTAAACCTTTTTTAATGTTAACTTTTACCTCTTAACCTTTTATTATGAATTGGATGAAGGTTTGTTACAGAGCAGATCAATTTTCCATTCAGCAATCCATAGATGTTTTATTTCATGTTATTGATTACAGTCCTCACAATGTAACATCATCACCCTATTTCTTCCCTGGGCTTCCCATCTCCATTCCCCCTTCTCCCCTAGTCTTTCTGAATGTTGTCCTTGGGCAAATCAATGCTGCCCTTGTGACGGTGGTTCATGAGTCTGCGGTTTACATCTCACCCCTGTGTTAGTTTCTGCTGTGTGCCACAACTGCCTGCTCTCTCTGAATCCATTCTGACTCATACTGACTCTACCCAGGGGTTGTGCGCGGGACTGCGGCCCACTGGGATGGAGGTTCGATTCCAGCTCCACGGAGCAAAGGCTGGGCCTCCTACTCCCACCACCTGAGGGCAGTAATGCCCCCAAAAACCAAAATAAATAAATAAATAAATAAAAATAAAATTCACATGTCATACAATTCAATAGTTTAATCATATCAAGGAAAATTGCACAATCATGACGACAATGTTAGAACATTTTCTTTTTTTTTTCTAATCTTAACCCCATTTTCTTCATTCTTATACTCATTTTTTTTTAAATCATCTTCTTGGGGGGGGGGGCTTGTACAACTCATCATAATCCATCCATCCATCATGTTAAGCACATTTGTACATTTGTTGCCAAACAGTTTCTTTCTGCTTGAGCCCTTGGTATTATTAGCTCCTCGGTTTTTTTCCTGCCCCCTCCACACTACACCCTCATGAACCCTTGATCACTTATAAATAGTATTATTTTGTCATGTCTTACACTGTCCAATATCTCCCTTCACCCACTTTTCTGTTGTCCATCCCCCAGGGAAAGATTTATATGTAGATCCATGTGATTGGTTCTCCCTTCCTCCCTTACCTCCCCCTTAACCTCCTGGTCTCCTACTCATTATTGGTCCTGAGGGGATTGTCTGTCTTGGATTTCCGTGTGTTGAGAGCTCTTACTGTACCAGGGCACATGCTCTTGGCTAGCTGGATTTGTAAGGCAGAACTGGAGTCATGATAGTTGGTGGGAGGATGCATTAAAAACTATGGGAATGTTGTGTGTTACCTTGGTGCTATACTGGACCCTGTCTGGCTTGTCTCCTCCCTACCACCCTTCTGTAAGGGGATGTCCAGTTACCTACAGATGGGCTTTGTCTCTCCATTCCACACTCCCCTCATTGACAATGATACGATTTTTTGTTCTTTGATGCCTGATACCTGATCCCATTGACACCTTGTGGTCACACAGGCTGGTGTGCTGCTTCCATGTGGGTTTTGTTGCTTCCCTGCTACATGGCCACTTTTTTTAATCTTCAAGCCGTTAAGACTCCAGACACTCTATCTTTTGATAGCCGGACACCATCAGCTTTCTTCACCACATTTCAGCAATCATGTTGGGAAGGTGAAACATTACTTCTTTTAAAATATAAAATGTGTTTCTGTTTTGGTGACTAGAATGGGATAATGCTAATGAGAAGAGTGGAATTGTTTTATGTTTTTGCAAATCGTTTTAATGTCATAGCAGCCTGTGCCTTCCAATCAGCTACATCACATGTTCTATACACCCCACCTTCCAGTCAATTCTGCTTCACAGCAATGCTACAAGACAGAGACCTGCCCATATGGATTTCTGAGGCTGTAAATCTTCATGGAAGCAGACTCATCTTTCTCCCTCGGAGAGACTGATGGATCTGAGCTGCTGACCTTGTGGTTAGCCACCCAACATGTAATCACTCTGCCACCAGGACACCAAACATGTCTGAGAGTCCCTGGAAATTACTGCCCTCAAGAGAATTCAAGTGGAAATAGAGACTCATTATTCCCCCTGAAGTGTTCTTAACACCCAGCAGGTTAGTAACTAGTAAAGAAGCTCTCCCTTGAGCATCCTGGTCTTTTGAAATCGTCTACATGGGATCAAATTGACAACTCCTCCTCAAAGATAGGGATCTTAGAGGCAGTGAGTTTCTGTTCAGGAGTGCAAACGACTGCGGACAAGAGGGTGAGAATGCGTCACAACCATTGAAGAAGGTAAGCAATATCACCGAATTATACTTGGAGAACCTGTTGAATCTTGTGTGTTTTGCTGTTACAGTCTCAACAGCAATAAAAGCAAATTCTTTGTAATTTCTGTACTATAAACTTATTTGGACTCTGTGACAGTCATGTACTCATGTCAGTTTCATGATTGGGAGTGTAGGGGTGGAGTCTGGCCTGTCAGCCTGGAGATGGCCCATGAAGACCTCTGTGTGTGGGCATGGCTTTCTCCTAAGAATGCTGGGAAGTCTCGTGGTATTTCTCCCTGGAGATGAGAGCCATCAACTCAGTCGCTTGAGAGCTCTACTGACGAGACAAGAACGCAGCATGCTGACCGACCCTGAGTCCTGGAGGAGCCGGACGAGAAGCCACATGGCCTTGCTCAGATGGAACCAGACCTCTGGGGCCGGAGAAGCCACATGAAGACTCCTGCCATTGCTGAGACGCTTGGGAGGCCATGGGGGACTCCTGCCAGCACTGAGATGTTTCTACCGCCACTGAATACACAAGACTCTGCACCCACTGGCCTCTGATTGTCCTGGCGTCATTGTATGTGCTTCATGAGTCTTAAGAAGATTTTATAGATTGGTATCGGACATATGGGCTAATATTGGACTTATGGACTTGAACTGGACTGAGTTGGAATGCTTTTTTTCTTTTTTTGGGGGGGGATGTTTTCTTAATGGAATGTTTCCTTTTATATATAAACCTCTTCCTTATATGCATATGCGTGTTTATGAATTTGTTTCTCTCATCTACCCGGACTAACACAGACTCAGTAACTGTGAGATCCAGCCTCGCATCCAAATGGATCCTAAGGGACTGTTGTGTAATTAAAGGGAAGAAATTAAGAGTCAGAAAAAATATCTTGGGTTGCTCAACTGGGTCATGACATCAGCTGTCATGGCTGCACATAGAGAGAATTTATTCCAACTTATATACTCAGCATATATATATGTGTGTGTGTGTGTGTGTGTATATATACATATATATATATATATATATATACACTCAGCATGCAAGTCCCCCTAATTACAGGTAAGCACGTAGGTAACAAAGTGGGCTGGCTGTACCCTTAACCCTAAAGGTCCTTGAGTTCATTGGCAGAGGACCTAACACCAATGCTGGGCCAGGTAAAGGGGAGTGACTGCTCCTGTAGATAAAGCTGCTGCCTAGATAGCAATCAGCCATGTGCTTGTAAGAGGTAACTTGAAAGCAGCACTACTATGAGAAAATGTAGTTATTGTAGTTCTGGCCCACAAGTGTGAAGGCTTCCCTCCACCCAGAATCCTGGGCTACAGTCTTTTTAAAATATGAGAATAAAGGGGGAACCAATTGCAAGGGTCTACATATAACCTCCGCCCTGGGGTACGGACAACAGGGAAGTGGGTGAAGGGACACATCTGACAGTGTACGATATGACAAAATAATGATAATTTGGAAATGAGGTTAATGAGGGAGGGGAAGTGGGAAGGGAGGGGAAAAAGGGGAGCTGATACCGGGGGCCTAAGAGGAAAGAGGATGTTTCGAGAATGATGATGGCAACAAATGTACGAATATGGGCTGCATACAGCTGACGTAGGTCCGTCCCGGGCGCGGAGTCGGGGTTTGCGCAGTGAGGTCGTGGGGCTGCGCTGTCCGCACCGACTTCCCTCTGCGCTCGGCCGCTGGGGTGGGAGGCCCGCTTCCCCTCGCTCCGACTTGCCAGCGCCGCGGCCCGTGGGTCCCCTCCGGTCCCTCTCGGCGACTGAACCCCCCGTGGCCCACACCCGGGAAGCTCGGCCGAGAGTCGCAGGCGGCCACAACGTCCCATTGGCTAGCGTCCCGGTGGACGGAGACTCCTATTGGTCGGGCGCCACGGCGCGCCGCACTGCCTTCTGGGCGTTGTAGTCACGACGTCGGCGGCTCGGCCGCCATTGTCCAGGCTGATCGAGTTGGGTGGGCCCTGTGGCGGAGGTGGCTCTTGGGTTTGGGATCTCCTCGGACGCCTGTCCCTAGCTTGTCTGTCCAGGATGGACGCCGAGGAGGAAGCGGCGGCGGCGGCGGCGATGGCCGTGGTGTTGCCAGCGGCCCGTCTTCAGGTAACGATAATAATAACAATAAATAACAACGACGGCAGCGGGTCCCAGACCAGGCGCCCCCCGCGGGCACTAACCCGTCAACTCACGCAACTCGCCGCCGGCAAGACGAGGCCGCCGCCCACCTCAGCCGAAGGGGAAACGGCGGCGCAGCTGATGGCACAAGGACTAAGCTCGCTGCCGAGGGCCAAGCCGCTATTCGAACCCGAGTGACGGCCCGAGTGCGCATGGCCCTGCCCGCCAAGGGGTGGGAAGGTTATTTCCGAGGCCTCCTGGGGAGGGATCCTCCCATAGCCCGCGCCCAGCTATGCCGCACTCACTCCCAGGAGTCGTCTTCTCGGGGTGGGGGGGGACACGGGAAGGGAGGTGGCTACAGCGCGACAATGACCCCAGAATCCACGCACCACCCAGCCCAGCAAACCCCCAAAGGGGCCCAACTCCACGCAAAGGGCCTGTCCCCATGCACCCAGCTGGCGAGGCTGGTACCATGCACCCAGCTTTTCAGTGGCTGTGGGGTTTGTTGGTCCAGGGCCGTGGAACGTACATGAGTTCAGAGTTGGCTCACGAAGTGCAACTGCTGGTCATCTCGGGTGTGTTCCTTCAGATTGGCATGAAGCACACCCACACCTGATGTGCTCTTGGCGGTCTGGTGTGGATGTGTGTGTGTGGGCGGCGGGGGTGGGGGTGGGGGCGCGGGGGGCATTGGAGTATCAGGTTGGTCCTGGAGTTTTCATTGCTGTTTAGCCAGTCAGCGACGCCTTGGGAGGAGCAGCTCCGGGCAACAGAATAAAACCCTGCTCTGTCCGACTCCCCTCTTAAAGCTGGTACTGTCCGGACCCGTGGTTACAGCGGCCATATCAGTCCACCTTATAGAGAAGAGTTGTCCTCCCGCCCCCTTTTCACTGCCCCTCTGCCAAGCGTGATGCCTTTATTTCTCCAGGAACGGGTTCCTCTCCTAATAAGCTGTCCAAAGAGCTGGAGACATGTCTCATCATCCTTTCTTCTGTGGAGCATTCAGACTCTACTTCTTCCAAGACAGACTTGTTTGTTCATTGTACCATAGTTGATAAGCATTAGTGCCCCTGTCTTCATGCTCAACTTTCAGATGCGTGTAAGGTGTGGCAGTCCTGTGCTTATGTTAATTTCATGACTGAGATGTAGGGGTGGAGTCGGGCCTGTTAATCTGGAGATAGCCATTAAGTAGCCAATGAGGCCTCCGTGTGGGCATGGCTTTCTCCAGAGACTTCTAGGA
Organism: Nesogale talazaci; assembly: GCA_004026705.1. Classification (NCBI taxonomy): domain Eukaryota; kingdom Metazoa; phylum Chordata; class Mammalia; order Afrosoricida; family Tenrecidae; genus Nesogale; species Nesogale talazaci. The sequence goes on along the minus strand of PVJH01027211.1, from coordinate 23,527 downwards.
AATCTCTTGATATTTCCCTCATGGAGATGAGAAGCTAGCTCCCCAGTTGTTGGGAGTTAGTCTCAGAGACAATGAACTATGTTCAAGACAAGATGGCAGCATCCAGGGAGCTGGAGGAGAGGCCCCATGGCTTTGCCCTGATGGGGCCGGACCTCTGAAGCTGGAGAAGCCACGTGGGGATCCCTGCCAGTGCCGAATTGCCTCTACCAACACTGGATGCTGTTGATGGACCCTGAGCCCTGGAAGCGGGGAGCCATGGACTAACCCTAATCCCTGCCAGCCTAGACTCTGCACCCACTGGACTGTGACTTTGTGAGTCGGAAGGAGATGTTATAGACTGGTATCAGGCACATGGGCTAATATCGGACTTAGGACTTTGAGCTGGACGAGGTTGGGATGTTTTCTTAATGTCCTATTCCTCTTGTATATAAACCGTACCCTTATATCCATATGTGAGTGTATGTATTTGTTTCTCTAATTTACCCGGACTAACACATAGGCATGATTGAAAATATGCCATGGGTGGGTCATTTGTGCCTCAGTCTTTGTCGACATTGCTGCTTTTTAACCCTTTAAAGAGGTCTTGTACAGGGCTGAGCCCTGGTGCCGTAGTGGTTGTGCGCAGGACTGTGGCCCACTGGGTTGGAGGTTCAAATCCAGCAGCAAGGCTGGGCCTCCTACTCCCACCACCAGAGGGCAGTGATGCCCCCAAAACAAAACAAAAAAAAGAGGTCTTGTGCTACAGACTTACCCAAGGTAATACCCACAAATGACTGGGCCGAAAATACCAGGAAACCCTGCAGAGTTGGGATTCAACAACTACCTTGGTAACATCATGAGAAATGGAGGAAAGATTGGTTGACGTTGTCAAGGATTCTGCCTTCCTTTGATCCAAGTCGGTGTTCGTGGAAGCAGTAGCCATGGCTTGCATCGGCTGCACAAGATTTAAAGTGTTGAAAAGCAAGAAATGTTGCTTTGAGGACTAAGGTGCAAGTCATTATATTTTCAGTGGCCTCAAATGTATACGAAAGTTGGACATTGACTGGAGACCAAAGAAGAATGGGCGCCTTTGAATTATGGTGCTGACCAAGACTATTGAACGCACCCTGGACTACCAAAAGGACAAACAAATCTGTCAGCGTGCTCCGTAGAGAAGAAGCCCGTGACTGGGCCCACACACTTAGGCATGTCGTCAGGAGAGACCAGGCCCTGGGAAGGACACCGTGCTTGGTAAAGTCGAGGGCCCTCAGCCAGCTGGACCACAGCGAGAGCTCCGCCTGGAACAGCGGGGAAGAGGTCCCGTGCTGCTGTGCTGTCCGCAGTGTCCCTTAGTTGGAACCAGCTCATTGTCGTCTCACCGCCACCACCTGGTGTTTCTGGGTTTTGCACAGTCTTCCCCTTACTAGTTCTTTATCCCTCCTTTCAGTGGAAATTATTAGAACTTTTCTTTTTTGACAGGTTTCCACTCTACACACTTTCTGGCCTTTGCAGGTTTTGCTATAAAAAGTTACTGTCTCATATTTCTGATGGTTAGGAACCCCAGTGGCTACAGAGCTACTGGTCCTGATGTCCATGGGCCCTCTTCCCAGAGCTAGCTGCATTCAGACTTCAAGCACCGTGGACAGGTTTCCCTCTTCTGAACCTTGCAAACGTGAACTCTTCCAGAGTGTCAGTTTGATTTCTTCCACTCATCCTAGGTTGGCAAGATTCATCCAAAGTTTTGGTATGTGTAAACTATTTATTCCCCCTTGTTTTTATCATTCCACTTGATGAATAGACTGCATCTTAGTACTTTCTCCTGTGGTCGAAGTTTCTTTCATTTCTCTCCAGTTGTTGATTTTGATGAGTATATCCACTCCTCACTTATCAACATGGTTAGGTTCTGAATATAGACATGATGGAGAAATGTAAGATGCCTGCATCCATTACATAATCGCCTGAGTACATTGTTACAGAACTGCCAAGCCAAGCCATCGAGAATGATGGCCCAGTGAAGCTAATGCCTCACTTTAACCATCACAACCAGCATTACCCGCATTTCTTCTTTTTTTAAATTAATAAATCCTTTTGCTGAGGGCTCTTAGAGCTCTTATAATAATCCATACACCCATTGTGTTGAGCATTACTCTCATTTCACACTTTGGTGTTCATAACTACCAGATGATGCATCGTTAATGCACAAAATAGAGTTGTCCTTTTCACCAGAAGTATGTGCTGTTTTACGTTGGTGATATGTTCTGTGAAAGAGAACACTGTGCAATTTGGATGTAGTATGAAGAACTTATCTGCAGGCACTCCCTCTGGAAACACAAACATTTCTCATTTGGATGCAGTCTAAGTTATCTGTTGTTGTTTGGATTTTATGCATTATACTTGAGAAACCATTACTCAGTCCAAGGACTCGAAGTCTTCGAGAGTTTTCTTCAAAGAGCTCGTTAGTTTGCGCAGCCACCTTTAGACTTTTTATTTCTTTTGAATTAACTTTTGTATTTGGTGTGAGTCAGGGGTCCAACTCACTTCTTGATCATGTGACCTGTCAGCTGTCTTGTGGGAAGGATCTTTTGTGCACATATTTCGCCCCACAATCCCCAGGGGGGAGGAGTCGTAGACGAAGAAGGAAACTGGGAAGCAGAACTATGCCATGCCGCTCAGGGAGGACGCGACAGGAAGATCTTGCTTTCAACCTTGGCCACCTCCATGGATTTTGTTTATGAGACATAATTTAATGGTATCAACTTATAAAAATTAAGTTTTCTTTTTTTTTTTTTTTTTTTTTGGGGGGGGGGGACATCACTGCTCTCCGGTGGTGGGAGTAGGAGGCCCAGCCCCACTGCTGGAATTGAACCTCCGTCCCAGTGGGCCGCAGTCCCGCACACAACCACTACGCCACCGGGGCTCAGCCCAAAATTAAGTTTTCATATGAAAATCCAAACTGTTTTTCAGCTTCTCTCCAAAGATTAGGAGTTCTGACCACACAGGGCTCTAATTCTACAAGACCAGTCCAGTCATTTGAGTCCCATCCTCTCCCGCCCCACCACTCAGAGTAACTGCGCGTATGGGCCCTTCCTTGTGCACTTGGGTCGTTTGTCAGCCCGCCTGGCCCCTGAAGACACGTGGAGTTTCCGATCTCAGTGTACGTCCCGATGCTCAGAGGACACTGAGCCTTCTCTTGTGTCTGAGGGTGACCGATGTTTCAGGTAGCTGTTGCTGTGTAACATGCTACCCCCGAATTCCCTTCTATTTCCTTAGCTCACAAATCTGTAGGCCAGCAACCTAGGCTGATTTCAGCCTGAGTCAGCTGTGGGTTGACTGGTGCTCCACATGCCCTTATGAAAAGGCCACTCCAGAGCTGAGCCCCGGTGGCATAGTGGTTGAGTGCGGGACTGCGGCCCACTAGTTTGGTGGTTCAAATCCAGCAGCAGCAAGGCTGGGTAGCTCCCTCGACAACCAGAGGGCAGTGGTGCCCCCCCCCCCAAAAAAAAGGCCACTCCTTACATATAGAAGTCCACTGGGTGCTCACTTCAGCCTGGCTCACCTCCCTCAGGTCAAATGCCTGCCAGTCCACTGCTTGCCTACCTCTTCCTCCTGGAGTGGCTGGTGTGGATTTGCAGCTGACATGACCCCGTGTGGCATTTCAGGAGCCGGTGACCTTTCGGGACATAGCAGTGGACTTCACTCAGGAGGAGTGGGGGCAGCTGGACCCTGCCCAGAGGACCCTCTACCGTGATGTGATGCTGGAGACCTTTGGGCACCTGGCTGACGTAGGTAAGGCTGGAACTCCAAGCTGATAGTCTGTACCTCGTGGTTGTCAGTTCTTTGTGGGAGCTCTGGGATCGACCTGACCCGGTCTGGGGATCAAGGCTTCCACATTCTCCTTCCTGTGGCCAGTCATACCCTGGAGAACCACCCTTTTCTGTCTTGATGTAGCCTTTGCCTCGTGGCCTTGCCACGCCCACAGGCACCCCATTCCCTGATGGTCAGGTATCTGGGCTGGTTCAGTCTCTCCAGAGCAGACCCTGATGACATGTGCTTCCCCCCACCCCACCCCCTCTTCCAGGGCCTGATCTCCCCAAACCAGAAGTCATCTCTCAGCTGGAGCAAGGGACCGAGCTCTGGGTGGCAGAGAGAGGACTTGCCCAAGCCCATTCTCCAGGTGAGACCCCATCAGGTGGGTGCCACCAGGAGGGGACTGGGGACACTGCCTGAGAAGAGTTGAAACATCAGGTCCTCAAGACCGCGGGGCAGACAGAGCACATCATCCTGGTCACAGTTAAGACGTATTGTAGCCGGACACCAGGCAGAGCCTGTAGCATAGGGGACAGGTGTATGTCCAGGGAGACGGGACATCCTGTGCTCCTTTGGCAGCACATGAGGAGTGCCATCCTCTGGTGGAGCTCACCTGGGACTCCACACTTGGAGAGGGAGTGTCTTCCCGGGAGCTGGTCTCGTCGGTACCCTTTGCCGGTGAATGCCAAATTCCTGGGCTTGGCATCCACCGTGTTGTCAGTTCTGGGACTGGTGGGAGCATCTGAACTTGGAGGGCCCAGATCCCAGGCTAGAGCCAGCCTGACAATTGGCCCTTCCACGGATGGGAGTGTCCAGCCATCAGGTAATCAGAGCCTGTCTCAGGAACGCTCCCCCACACCTCACAGCCGCCTCACTGCACATCCTCCTCCCTCTGAGCTCCCTGGTTGTCCTTGCCCTCCTCCTCCTCCTCGGCCCCACCTTTCACTGCAGGTGGGTCCCTGTTTCCCTCTCCTTCAAGCACCATGGGATCGTCTTGAGGTAACCTGCACGTGCAGTCTCTGACACACGTGCTTCACACTCTGTTTCTTTTTTCTTCCCAACAAGCGGTATGTGTCCAGCTGTAGATGACAGGAAATAGGACTGGAGCACCTCAGAGAAGAGGGAGGGGCCCTGCCTCTCAAATAAGAAACCCTTCCCGCACTGGCTCAGTGATGCTGGCGGGGACAGATTGCTCTGATTCTGCTCTTCTTCCCCTGGCCTCAATCGCAGCAGGCCCGCAGCCCCTCCAGGCGTCATATCTGTGCTCCAGGCAAGAGCGAGAGAGACAGGAAGACTAGCACCAAGCAACTAGTACCACTCAGGTCTCTGTTCAGGGCTGGAATGCGTGGCGTGTGAGGAGGCTTCAAAAAGTTATGGAGGCTGAGTCTGGGACTGCGGCTCACAGGGTTGCTGGTTCATATCCAGCAGCAGCTCTCCAGGACCAAGGCTGGGCCTCCCACTCCCACCAGGGGGTAGTGATGCCCACCCCAAAAAAAATCATCTGGGGCTGAGTCCCGGTGGCGTAAGTGATTGAGTGTGGGACTGCGGCCCGCAGGCTTCGCGGTTCAAATCCAACGGAGGCTCTCAGGAGCAGCGCTGGATAGCTCCCGCGACCACCAGAGGACAGTGATGCCCCCTCCCCCAAAAAGTCATCTGTTTTGGCTGAGCCCTGTGGCGCAGTGCTTGTGTGTGGAACTGCAGCCCACAGGGTTGGCGGTTCAAATCCAGCAGCAGCTCTCTGGGAGCAAGGCTGGGCCTCCTACTCCCACCAAAGCAGTGATACCACACACAAAAAAATAGTTATGAGGATATTAAATTTCCTTTTAAGCTCATTTGTACATCCCTGCCCCTTGGCACACAGCATTCACCAGCAAAGGGAAATGGGGGGGGATCCATATTGCATTACTGGTTTGGTTCGGCAGTGACCCCTTTTGACTTTGAGACTCTGGTACACTTTCTGGAAGAAGCGGGCTGAGGCATGTGAGGCACGCTCAGTTAGCAGCACCTACAGTGTCTTCCACCCAACCCCTCACACCACATGAGGCCTTTCTGATCCCTTTGAAGCTGTCAAAGACATTTGCCGCTTAAGGATCATACAAAGTTGAGCAGAGTTTCTGTGTTAGTCTGGGTTGACTAGAGCAACAAAATTCATAGACACTCAGGTATAAGAAAAGCTTTATATCAAAGAGTAATTGTATATTAAGAAAACATCCCAGCCCAGTCTGGCTCAAGTCCCTAAGTCTGATATTAGCCCATATGGCTCATACCAATCTATAACTTCCTCTTCAGACTCATGCAACACATGCAATGGTGCTGAATGCGGCAAGATCACAGGCTGGAGGGTGGAAAGTCCTGTGGGTCCAGTGGCAGTGGAAGCATCTCAGAGCTGGCAGGGATCTCCATGCGGCTCCTTGAGTCTTGTCACCAGGGAAACAAGCAGAGAGAGGCTGTCTGTATCAGGCCTCCACTGAGCACCTTTTCTCTGTGGTGCCTCCAAAAGAGGCCAGTAAGCTGCCACCTGATTGACAGGCTAGATTCCACCCTGTCACAAATTGACGTCGTGTTATGTAACCATCATGGTTTCCCAGTACTGGCCCACAGCAAGTGCTCAGTAAATATTTGTGGAATGAGTGAAGCAAAGTTTTAGGCAGGATCATCTGGTGTCAGGCTGAGGTGGTATGGTCCTGGTCCTCTGTTCTTGTTTGTTTGTTTGTTTGTTTTCCTCCTCAACTTTTCAGAGCTCTTTGTTTTCTCCCAGTCTGGAGGACGAGAACTGCAGGCCCAGGGTCACGTGTGGATCAGGGCCTTCCGGAGGACAAGCTGCCCCAGGTCCTAGTAAAGAAAGGATTGCCCAGGGGTGCCCTTTGGCCCACCACACTGGGGAAGACAGGGACTGGTGAAAGCCAGGCACAGGGGCTGAGGAAGGACCAGGATAACCTCAAAGAAGCTCCGAGCGAAAGTCTCAGACTTGGGGAAAACTCTGTCCTGGGTTCTCGCCTAGATCCTTCCCAGGAAATTCCTCAGGGTAACTCTTTTCATACTTGTGACTCACCAGTTAAAAGCCTGGAGCCGAACTCAAGCTTCATGAACGAGCAGACTGGCTCCTCTGAGACACAGCCCCTTGAAAACAGTGACTGCAGCCAAGCCTTTAGTCAGGGTGTTGAAGCTCTGCAACTTGGAAAAATCCAGAGTCAGGAGAAGCCCTACAAGTGCACCGACTGCGGCAAGTCTTTTAACCACAACGCACACCTCACCGTCCACAAGAGGATCCACACGGGCGAGAGACCCTACATGTGCAAGGAGTGTGGGAAAGCCTTTAGCCAGAACTCCTCCCTTGTTCAGCATGAGCGGATCCACACAGGGGACAAGCCCTATAAGTGTGCCGAGTGCGGGAAGTCCTTCTGCCACAGCACCCACCTCACCGTGCACCGCAGGATCCACACGGGCGAGAAGCCCTACGAGTGCCAGTACTGTGGGCGGGCCTTCAACCAGAACTCATCCCTTGGCCGCCACAAGAGAACACACACCGGAGAGAAGCCCTACGCCTGCAGCGTGTGCGGGAAGGCCTTTTCAAGGACCACTTGCCTCTTCCTGCATCTGAGAACTCACACGGCGGAGAGGCCCTATGAGTGCAACCACTGTGGGAAAGGCTTCCGGCACAGTTCCTCCCTGGCCCAGCACCAGAGGAAGCACGTCGGGGAGAAGCCCTATGAATGCCAGCAGCGACTGATCTTTGAGCAGACCGCTGCTCTGGCGAAGCAGGGATGGTCAGAAGGCTGCAAAACAAGCCAAGATGCTCGGGACGATCGGCCCTTTAAATGCAGTCAGTGTGGGAAGTGTTTCACTCAGAGTTCACACCTCATCCGGCACCAGATCACTCACAACAGAGAGGAGCCCCGGGGCCGGGGACGGCGGGGCGCGGCCAGCCGCCGGGAGTCCACCAGCCGCCGGAGCTCCCACCTGACCCGGCAGCAGTACCCACATTCAGCAGAGAGCCCAGGGGGTGGGGCCGAGGCAGGCCAGCCTGCCAGCAGGGCCCTTGTCTTATTCGACATCCGTGAGATTGCGCAAGACAAAAAGCCTGTGCGTGTTATTGGGGTGGAAGAGCCAGCTGTGGGCGCCTCTGTGCTCTTTGACATCAGAGAGGCCAGGGAGGTGGGCCAAACCCTCCAGGTGAGTGTGAACCCAGTGCAGACGGGCGGTAAGTTCCTGGGACAGCACCCGTGAGAAGAGGAACCAGGGGGCGGGGAGGAGAGGAAAGAGTGGCAGTGGCCTTCGTTTTCTGAATCAGTGATGTCTCCCAACCCCCCGCAGCAAGCCCATCGGCACTCTGTCGAAGCAGGACTCGTGGCTACCCCGCGTGCCACAGTGTAGAGCAGCAGTCTGCCGGGTCTCCAGCTGTGGGCTCTCTGCAGGCAGGTGGCCGCCCTGCCCCTTTGCAGGGCTGTTGGGCAGCAGATTGGACCTGCCGACCTTTAGCCAAGGCCAAGCCGTTTGCACCACCCAGGGACCTTTATCAAACTCAACCCCCCTTCTCACAGGGATTTTGTAACATTCCCCTGACAATCCCAAAATGAGCTCACAGGTTAACATAACCAGCCCACGTGCATAATGTCAAGAAAAAAATATGTGGATGACCCTATTTTGTACAGGAGAATTAAAGTGAAAATAATTTATCATACAGTGATGTATACTGAGTTGGCATGGACTCTCGACACAAGTGTGTGGGCCCAAGTACATCTCAGACCTGGGGCTTCCATACCGATAACAGAGTGATATTGACCACAGAAATACCACCAGGGCCCTTCCTGTACAGGGTGTGACCTTCCCAAATGACAATTTAACATTTTAAACAAAATGCTGTTGCCTTTCTGGAAGATTCCATCTAAGTCTTAAATGTGCAGGAATTCATCTTTGTGCCTCTGTGTGGCTGAGTTAGGTTCTCAGTTCATACTTTACAGGTAGGTGGTTTTGCCCAGCTGGCCCATTGGAGTTCCATGTGTAACTTCACAGTAGTGGAAGGAAGCACGCTTGACTCTTGCACTGTCAGCCACACGCCCACCCGAGCCCTGTGATAGAGACACCCCCACAAAATCCCACCACATTCCCTGGGATGGCACAGCGCCTGCTGACACCCACAACTTAGAATGTCCAGTGATGCTATAAAACACGTTTTCACTGTGTGGGGGACGAGGGGGTTGTGCCCCCAGGGGGAAGCTAGCTGGCACTGCCTGGGGACTTTGTCACACTGAGGGAGGGCAGGGGGTATTGCTAGCATCTAATTAGTGGAGGCTTAGGATGCTGCAGAGTCCCCAGGACAGCCCACCGCAGATTTATCCAGCTGTCACTCTCCATCGTGCGGGCACGGAAAGACGCTGGTATCAGCCAGACCAGCCCAACACCAGGCATTTTCTCGGTTTGGTCGGGGCCATACTAACAGTCACGCGAGTTCAAGTTCGAGGTGTGGGCATGGTGAGCGGGTCAGCAGGGGACATTGCCTTCCCTTCGATCCTTTTCGGAAGAGCTGAACTGTCACCACAGCCAATCTCAATAGCACGTGACTTCCCTGCTTGGGGACCTCACCATTGTGCAATGCTCACAGCTGCTAGGAGGAGAAAAAATCCAGCCGTTTAAGTGATTTTGAGCATCTCATTGTGGACATTGGGGACCATGAGTCATGTGTTTTCCTGGGGAAAACCCTGCTGCTGTTCTCCACTTGGTTCCAGACATCAGGTTCCATCCATGCCCTTTGCGTCCCTAAAAGGCAAACCAAAGACCCACTGCCATTGAGTCGATTTGCACTCCCGGACGTAGTGCAAGGCAGAGCAGAATTGTCCCCTCAGGGTTTCAGAGACCAGAAATTCCAAATTACCACAAGAGCTGTTTGCCTCATCTCCCTGTTCCAAGAACAGCTGGTGGATTTGAACTATTGACCTGGAGTTTATGTCCCCATAACGCATTTTTAGGGGTTCCCTAAAAATCAAGCGTTCTTTAAAATGCTTAATTGTGAGTCCAAGTGGGGGAGGAGACAAGACTAGTTTCATAATTGCACTAAGGCGTGTTGACATTCGCCCTGATTGTGCGGAAGCTACTGCAGGGCCTAGGCAGGTTCACGGGTGGGCTTTTTCCTGTTTCCTCACTGTGCCCTTGCAGTAAGAGAACTGCTCTTAATAAGAACCACCTGTATGGATGAGCTCAAAGTGGTTACGAGCTGGCCTGCTGGCTGCATCGAAACCGCCTGCCGCCCTGTGGAAGAAAGGGGGCTCTAAGAGTTACGGCCTTGACGACGCACAGGGGCAGCTCTGCCGCCCTGCAGGCTCCCTGTATATGGAAGCAAAGAGAAAAAAGCAAAACTGCCAGTTGCACATAAACATCTGTCATGAAGCTTTTCAGTTGATGTTTACAGCAAGCAAGTGCTTGGCAGTGAAAATAAAACTCAATATTGTTGAGAGTGCACACATAGGGCACTGCCAACAGCTTCTGCATGGGCAATTCAGTGCCATTTATGACATTCTCCCCCTCCTTTTCAGAGTGGTTCTGCTCGCTTGGACATAGATTTGCTGCCCCCTAACCTCCTATCTGCTCTCCCCCTTTGCTGTCAGTTTGGTCCTATATGGGAGCCATGCGTACAGTCGCCTCAGTGCCCATTGCTTTCCTCCCACCTTTCTTCTGAGGGAGACCAAGCGTTCTGACCTTTGGGTGGTTCTGCTTTGAGCTGCATTTTTTTGAGTCTCGGCACCCACTACAACAATTTAATTCGGCTGCATTTTACCCAGAGTGCCATGATTCACTCCCTCCCCCCCAAAAAAAAGTTGCCACCTTGGAAACCCTGTGGGGTGCCTCTATTCTGCCCTCTGAGGTCCCCCTGAGTCAGAACACAGTGAGTTTGGTTCAGGCGATCTCTGTAGAAGCAGATCACCACATCTTTCTGGCCCAGAGCTGGTGGGGTCCAACCTTGCGGTCGTCAGCATGGGTGGAGCTCCTTGTGACGAGGTGGGATCCACCCAGGAGCAGAGAGCATAGACATTCATATAGGTGGTCTCCAGATTGCACGTCAATTGTGTTTCTAAGTCTGTAAGTCGAATTTGTACATAGAGCAGTTAGGGAGTCACAATTTTTGGTGCACCTAGTATATAGGATATATTTCCATGTTAAGAACATTAAAGAAACATACATGAAAATATTAACAATGGTAAGTAAACCACTGCCATTGAGTTGACTTCAACCCATAGTTTCCAGAATTAATTTTTAAAATCATTTTATTGGAAGTTCTTACAGCTCATATAATAATCCATTCATCAATTGTTTCAAGCACTTTGTATATATATTGCCATCAACATTTTGGGGGGGCATCACTGCCCTCTGGTGGGAGTAGGAGGCCCAGCCTTGCTCATAGAGAGCTGCTGCTGGATTTGAACCACCAACCCAGTGGGCCGCAGTCCTGCACTCATCCACTACGACCCTGAGTCTCAGCCCCTACCATCAATATTTTCATAACAGTTTCTTTCTACTTGAGTCCTTGATATCAGCAGCTCTTCTTTTTGCCCCTCCCAGGACTAAATTTCTATAGGAGCAGACAGCCTCATCTTTCTACCATAAGACCGCTGGTGGGTTTGAAACACTGACCTTGGGGTTAGCAACCCAACAACGCCTAACTCACAGCACCACCCGGGACCCTTTTAACACAGTATTTGACATACCTTGAAAAGTAGGGTCCATTATGGAGTTCACATTTTCAGCTTTACACGGGTTGGTTCCTAAGTTGTCCCCAGTTGTGGGACTGTTTGTATTTCAAAACACAAGCCAGGTCACAAATGTAATCAACTCACACACCTGGATGCAAAACCCCAGAGAACCCTCTTGGCAATCCGCCTGCAGGTTTGACCCAGACATGGACGCCAGCTCTCCCTGCAGATCCACGCTCTCAGGCCTCCAGTCTCCCCGGCTGGCTGGAAGTTAGCCAGTAAGCACCCCATGCGCCCCTACACCATGGAGCACGTGACCCTGGGCTCCCACCTTGCGGAGCCTCCCCACTCTGGAAGACTGTCGGCGGGTGGCTCCTAGCCTGTCCCTCTGGGGTGGGGGGTGGTGGTGAGGGACTCAGATTCAAGCACATCCTAACCAAACTCTCCGACGCCGCCAAGCAGCACCCCTGGAGGCCGGGGCAGAACTGCCCTGTGAATTTCTGAGATGGTAACTGTTATGGGAGTGAAAGCCCCTCCTTTCTTCAAAGCATGTTCCCAGAGATGCTTTTATGAAGCCTTAAATGGGTCCCCAAAAAAGGGTGGGGCCACAGTTATTCCAAATGAGGTCAACCATCAGCACGTACCCATGCAGAGCAAAAGCCAGTGGCATCGCCCGTCTCAGACCCTGGTGTTGATGACACACCATCGCCAACAAAGGAAGCCATCTTTCAGGCCTGGGACTCCAATCACCACTATGGTTCAACTTTTTTTTTGGGGGGGGGGCATCACTGCCCTCAGGTGGTGGGAGTAGGAGGTCCAGCCTTTGCTCCATGGCGCTGCAATCGAACCTCCATCCCAGTGGGCCGCAGTCCCGCACACAACCACTATGCCACCAGGGCTCAGCCTGTGGTTCAACTTTTATGACTGCGTGTGGGTGCTCATCCAGGGGACAGAGAGGACGTGGCCTTAGAGGAAGAGGGCGTCCTTTGTGCCTTGGGAGCTGTGGGACACACAGCCTGTGTGTTCATTCTCAGTGACCTGGTGTGTGGTGGAGAAAACCATGTGTTTGAGAGGGTGTGTACAAGCCACGACACTTGGAGCAAACCACCCACCAACAGGCCGGTAAAGAGGACACTGGTATGAGCACATTGCGCTGCAGGACTAAAGGGCCGCGGACAGGAGGGGACAGAAAAGAAGAAGGGAAGGGAGTGCACAGGGAGGAAGTGGGAAGAGCGCTGTCACATTGTGGGCACAGCAACCGATGTCACACATCTGAATGTGTGAGAATTGTTCAGGAGCCGCGGTGGATTGCAGACGTAATGGAACCCCGCAGTCTGGCTCCTCCCGCTCTGCATGATCAGACCGATTTATTCTGGCTCCATGCCCTGGAGCCCATTTCCCGCTTAATGCTGGATGGATGCAGGCTGACCTTGGCACAAGAGGGGCGTCACAATGTGAGGGCAGGGGGCCTGAGCCCCGGTGGCGTAGTGACCCACTGGGATGGAGGTTCAGTTGCACTCCACGGACCAAAGGCTGGGCCTCCTGCTCCCACCACCTGAGGGCAGTGATGCCCCAAAAAACAAAACAACAAAAATGTGAGGGCAGTGGCGTTTGTGGTTTTGTAGTTGTGACGTGGAGGCAGGTTTACCACGTGGTTCATACCTGTGTATGGATCTGTTCCACGTGCTTCTCTCACCCCACTCAGGAGTTCCATTGTGACCCCTTTCCGCGTGCTCAGCTGGGAGCTGGGCCCCGCCAGGCCCTCTGGTCTCGGGTCATGGGAGCTGGCATTCACACGGTCCTCTGGGGATTGTTTCCATGCACCTCTGGTTTTCCTCCCTCTCTCCAGAGGAGGTGAGGATTTGCATGCCTCCGGTGAACTCGGGGCTGGTGCGAGGGTCCTGGACTTCCTTCTGGGGCCACCCAGAAAGCATGATGTAGGATTGATTGAGGGAGCGGAAGTGAAAAAGCAAAAGTGGGGCCTTGAAAGCACTTGAAAACCTGCTTCCCTAAAAGAAGAGCCACCTCTGGGGGTGCCGGTCCCAGGGAAGAAGGCTCATGGGTTGGGAGTGGGGTGAGTTGAGACCCTGAGGTCAGCAGGACCCAATGAGGGGGATTTGCACACTGAGGTCTCTGGGGCTGGGGCAGCGCTGGCCTCCTTAACGCCCCTCTCTCCTTCCCCAGCTCTGTTATCTCAGACTGGGAGGGGCCAAACGGGGAGGCAGGGGGCAAGCCGGGAGCCAGGGCACTGGCCTCCCCCTGAGCTTTCTGAGATGGCAGTGTGCTCCCTCCCCGCCTGGCTCTGGCATGTTTGTGCACAGTGCATGTCCAGGATGGCTCCTCTGGACTCTGACCCCCTCTACCTCCTTGGGGCCCAGGTGGATTGCCAAAACAAACCCATGGCCACTGCCTTGATTCCGACTCGTAGCGACCCCATTGGAAGCCCGACAGCCGGTGACAAAACACTGCCTGCCCCGTCTTTCTCTCACGGAGCAGCTTGTGGATCCAGACTGGCAGCCTTTCAGTGAGCAGGCTGGAGTCCGTAACTCACTGTGCCACAGGCCTCCTTTGAGAAGGGCTTCCAGACTCGGGCACAAGCCTCCCTGACCCGGGAACTCTGAGTCGGGCCCCATGGGGCCGCTTTGGGCTGCAGGCATTGTGAGTGGCCACAGGGTCCGTTAGCCTTGTCAGTGGAAAGGCCCACCAGCCAGGGTGAGCAGTGGACAAGGGGATGACGGCATCCTGCCTCCCTTCTCTTGGTGTAGGGGAGGGCGGGAGGGGCAAGTTCCAGAGAGTAAAGTTGGAAGATGGGATCTTTTCTTTCCCCCTTTATTCTTTGTCTTTATTTTTATCATTAATTATTTCATTGGGAGTAGAAGATGGGATTCCGAAGTCAGTAATACAGCCGCCAGACGGTAACTTCTCAAGACGGTGGGGGTGGGGGGGTCACCTCTGTGCAATGTGGAAGGCTGGGCTGGACACTCAGATCGGGGCTGGTGCAGGCAGCACCCAGGTATCCCTCTGGGGGCCACAGAGCCCAGCACCCAGTCAGGAGGCATCACGTGGAGTGGAGACTCCTGGGCCAGCACGCAATTACTGCTGTGTCGCCAGTGGCTGGCTCGGCCCCTCCAAGCGTGTGTGCCGTCGCCATGACACTGCTGCTGGTTACTGCTAAGTCCACCCGTGTGTTGCAGAGTAGAAGCGTTCAGTTGGGTTTCCTTGTTTGCCTTGTTGGGGGGTTGCGCTTTAATTTTGCTGTGAGTAGGGTGAAAGTTCAGAGCCAGTCGGTTTCTCCACTCAACAACCCATGCTCATCCTGACTGGTGCCATTGATGTCAATGCCCACAGTGTGTTCGCACCCTCCCCCGTCCATCGCCAGCCAGGTCTTTCTGACCCTGCCTGAGCTTGCTCCCCAAATGCCCACTTCACCCTGCATGGTCGCTTGTTCTAAAGATGCTGTGCATCCTGGGTGTTACTGGCCATCTGATGGGTCTGTCTCTCATCTGCCCGGGGGCTTTGCTTTGGTGGAGGCAGTTATATAATCTGTGGTCAATGTGAGACTGTTAACAGTGCAGGCGTGGAGCTTAGCTGCCAATGCAGCGTGATGACCTCATTTGGCTGTGCTGAGGTGATAAATAGCTCACTGGAAGCCAGACCCTCTCCCTGCGAGACACTGCTGCTGACAAGACACATGGAGTTACAGTAGCGCCCTGGAGCCAGCGGAGCCACAGGGAGACCCATGCTCCCACGGCTCCTGCATCTACAAGATATTCTCTGGTCTTCCTGCATTCAGCTTCACTGAAAGTGTTGCGTGAGTCTGAAGAGGAATTTATAGATTGGTATTGGACACGTGCTAATATTGGACTATGGACTTGATCTGGACTGGGCTGGGCTGGTTTCTCAATATACAATTGCTCTTCTAGATGAAGTTCTTTCCTGGACTAAGCCCTGGTGGTGTAGTGGTTGAGTGCGGGACTACGGCCCACTGGCTTGGCAGTTCAATTCCAGCGGCAGCGCTCCAGGAGCAAGGCTTGGCCTCCCCCTCCCACCAGAGGGCAGGGATGCCTAAAAGATTAAAGTTCCTTCCTATACACATATGAGTATCTCCCTGGATTTGTTTCTCTAGTCAAGCCTGACTAACACAGTGCCTGACATCCTTCTCAGACGTCTCAACAGTCTGCGTCTCTTTCCTGTTAAGTCGTCTGAGCAGAAGCAGATCACAAGGCCTCCTCCAGCATTGATGGGGGAGTTCCATCTGAGCAGAAACTCATTTTGCCCCCGGGGGTCTCCTGCCACGACAAAAGGGTGTTTTCTAGAATGTTCACATCCCCCGACCCCTATCGCCCAGCCCTGATTGGGCAAGACCCCTGGCAGAGCAGATGGCTCTGTGATGCTTCAGAAGCTGGAACATGGCTGTGAACTGCACCCAGGGGAGACATCAGGACCTGACACGTGGGTCCTCTCCTGGGTCATGACGCCGAGGAGCTGTACGACCTGGCGCCCTTGGGCGAAGCCTCCCCTAACCCCACCTTCACGCATGCCATCCTGTGTGTGCCTGGCCCCTGCCGCCTCCTTGGTCACCCACACCAGGTGTGTTGTTGCCACAAGCTGTCTACTCAGACACCCGCCACATAGACCCGGTCACCAAGGGGAGGCTTTTCCTCACTGGGGGCCCTTCACCTGCCATGTCCTGGCCCACAGGACCGGCCTCCCTTCCAGAAAAACATCAACAACATTGGCTCCTCTCCTCCCCTCGGGCAGGATCTCCTGGTCCCAAACCAGACTCCATCTCCAGGCTGGAGCAGCAGAAAGACCCCTGATTGTCGAGAGGTCCTGAGAGGCCCCTTTCCAGGTGAGTGGGAGGGAGGCCAGGTATCTTAGACCATTTTTATTCTTTATAAGACCCCATGCTCAGTAAGGTGGAGGGCTGGCAGAAAGCAAGACAGGCGGACACACAGCAGACTCACATGTAGGAAGGCTTGTGCAGATGGCACGGCACCAGGCACTGTGAGAACTCAGAACCATCAGCAGCAACCCAGGCGCACCTCCCCAGATGGCACGGACAGGTCAGAAGTCCCATGGGTACAAACGGGGTGCTGACTGCTAACCGGGAGGTCGGTGGGTCCAATCTCCCCAGAGGCATGTGGAAGGAGGTCTGACAATCATGTACAGATGGGAAAGCCCTGGGGAGCTCAGTTTTGTGCCAGTACCGGGTGTCTCCAGGAGCCTTAACTGACTGGACACCAACAGGGTTTTGCTGGATGGGACCGGGTTTCCATCCACTGGGGGTGATAAAGTGGCTCTTGGGTTGCAGAGGCCCCTGCAGATCCACACTCGTTAGCTGTCCCTCCTGTTCCCTCACCCCCAACCCCTGGCAAACACTGGCACACCAGTCTCTGGATTTGTGTGTTTCACACACTTCACGTCCATGGAATCCTACAGTACGTGGCTGTGTTAGTTTGGGTAGACTAGAGAAACAAATCCAGAGATTCTCATTTATGTGTAAGAGAGTGTTTTATATCAAAGAGTAGGTGTATATTAAGAAAATATCGGGGCTCAGCCCCGGTGGCATAGTGGTTGTGCGCGGGACTGCGGCCCACTGGGACGGAGGTTCAGTTCCAGCTGTGGGGCTGGGCCTCCTACTCCCACCACCGGAGAGCAGTGATGCCCCCCCTCCAAAAAAAAAATATCCCGGGCTGAGCCCCGGTGGCATAGTGGTTGTGCACAGGACTGCGGCCCACTGGGATGGAGGTTTGATTCCAGCTCCACGAAGCAAAGGCTGAGCCTCCTACTCCCACCACCTGAGGGCAGTGATGCCAAAAAAAAAAAAAAAGGCTGGGATATATATATATATCCAGCACAGTCCAGATCAAGTCCATAGTTCTATAGTAGCCCATATGTCTGATACCAATCTATAAATTCCTTTTCGGACTCATGCAACACATGCAATGACACTAGATGCAGAAGATCACAGGGCAAAGGGTGGAAAATCTCGTGGATCCAGTGGTGGTGGAAACATCTCAACGCTGAGGTGGCCCTCCAAATGGCTCCTCCAACTTCAAGACTTGCCGCCATCTGCAGTTTCATTTGATTGTCAGCAGGAATGTCTCACAGAGAAAGGTGTCCCACCTCGAAGGAGGAAGACAAGCGTTCCCAGAATCCTCAGGAGAAGGCCATGCCCACACAGAGGCATCATTGGCTATTACTTGATTGACAGGCTAGACTCCACCCCTTCACTCCAGTTGACAGATCATGTAACTACCACAGTGGCCTCTTGTCCAAGGTTTCTGTTACCCAACTTCAGGGTTTGTAGCATGCACAAAATACTTCATCGGTTGACATTGTAGCAAGGACTAACACTTCCTGCTTTTCATGGGTTAATAATAACCTGTTGTGTGAATAGACCACAGCCAGGGACAGCCACTTGGGTTGCTTACCCTGCCCCTTGTGGGGAGAGGGCGGCTGTTTTATTGTGGTTTGGTGAAAGTTCATAGAACAAATTGGTTTCCCTTCAACAATTCATACACATTTTGTTTTGTGACATTGCGTGCAATCCCCACAATGTCAGCACTTTCCTCCCTCTGTCAACCACTTCCACGCACCTTTCTTCCCCTTGTCATGGCCCATGCTGACTGGTCCCCAGAGTGTGTCCCTCCTTGACACTGTTGTTCACTCTCAAGGCCTGCCTACCCTGTGGCTGGAAGTTCCCTTTGAGGGGTGAATTCAGTCCCATCGTCTTAGGGCCTCTGGCCAGCAAGCCTGGTCTTCATCATTGCTTCCAGGACTTCTTATTGTAACCCTTTCAGAATGGTCAGCAGTGGTCTGGTGCTGGCCTCAGGCGGGGTTCACATGGGAGAGGGAGCGTACCTGCAGCCAGAAGTGCAACACCAGCGAGCCCGCACTGGGGAGAGGCCATTCGCCTGCAGCCAGTGTGGGAAAGCCTTTGCCCCGCGTCTCCTGCGTGCCGCCATCCACGGCAGGGCCATGGGGAGAGGCCCTGAGTGCCGAGTGTGCCTCAAGGCGTCCCGCCTCAGCTCATCGCTGGCCACGCACCAGCGCTGCCACACCGGCGAGAATCCATACATGTGTGCACCATACCAGCAGGTGCACCCAAGGGAGAAGCCCTTTGTGTGTGGCCAGTGTGGGCGCATCTTTAGCCAGAGCTCCTACCTGGCCCGGCACCTGAAGGACCACAGCGGTGAGAAGCCCTCCACCTGCACTGAGTTCTCGAAGCCCTTCAGCAGTACCTCAGTCCTCACCAGCGGGGCCACCGCTTTCAAAGGTGGAATAGCCCCTCTCCATCGCGCAGGACTCCATCATGCAGTTCCTAAGGATGCCCGCCAGGTGGCAGGAGAGGCCTGCAGATGTGAGTGCAGCTGGGCAGAACGTGTTCTTTGTGTGCTGCGGAAGCGAGCAGAAGCAGCAGAACTTGCTTTTTCTAACAACAAAAAGTTGGGCTCAATAGAAGGTTAATGTTTAGAAGATGATGGCAACATATGTGCAGATATACTTGATACAATTTATGTATGGATCGTTGGAAGACCTGTAAGGGGCGGACCCCAGTGGCCTAAGTGGTTGTGCGCGGGACTGCGGCCCACTGGGACGGAGGTTCAATTCCAGCAGTGGGGCTGGGCCTCCTACTCCAGGAAAAAAAATGAGTCACTAAAATGTATAAAATGAATAGCATACAAATACAATTAAAATAGACATGCAATTCCACAACTACATGGACATAAATAACTAGCAAAATGATAAAAACAGGACAAGACCACGGGAGGCTTGTGAGGTGTTGAATGTAAAACGGAAGACCTGCTCTTTAAACTTTCACCTGGTTTACAATAAAGAAAAAAAGCTTTGCAAGGAAAGCAAAACTAAAAAATAAGACAAATTTAAATCGCATGTAAGACATTGAGAAAAAGAAGAGATCGGGTTTAAAGAATAATGAAAGTAAGTGAGAAACATAAGAAATAAGTAAATTGATAATAATGAAAAAAATAACAAATAATATTCAACAGCTCTAGTAAACTTCAGGTACACCTACTGCGCTGGTTCTCTCTGTCTCACACACACACACGTTACCTCCCCTATCAGAACGGCACCCCACCCCGTCACCACACTCCCTCAGCGCTGTCACCCCTGTGCACACACCTTGCACACGAACTCACTGCCCCTGGCACCCTCGACCCTTGTCCCCCTCCTCCACTCCCTCCCCCTCTCCCGACCTCAGCCCGGCCTGCCTGCAGCGCTCCCCTCCCGTGGGCACCCTGGCCACGCTGCCCCCACAGCAGGTCCCTCGTCCCCCACAGCACCTCTCCACCCCTCCCTCCCGCCCTGGCTCGCTCACTTCCCGCAGCCCGCCCCGCCGGAGCCTCGGCCCACCGCGAAGGCGCGGGAACTACAACTCCCGGGGCGCCTCGGGCTGCCGGAGCCCTGGAAGCGGTGCATAGCCGGGAGGGGCGGGGGCGCGGGGCGTGCTGGGAGTTGTAGTCCGGGTGAGCGTGAGCAGGCGGCTGCCCGCGAGGTGGGTGGGTTTGGGGCAGGGCGCGGGTGGGGTGCGGTGGGGGACCCCGGCACGGGAGCGCGGGGAGTCGGTGCGCCCGAGCCCGGCGGCCGATGGGCTGCGCCGTGGGGCGGACGGGCGGGCGGGCGTCCGCGGGGGGTGGACGCTGCCGGCCCGGCGGGCTCTGCGGGGCTCGGGGGTCGCGGGTGCCTGCGGCTGGGGCCTGGCCGCGCTCCGCGCCTTGCAGCGTCGGGGGGGGGGTGCCCCGCATTGGCGGCACCGTCCCCGCAGCCAGGGGCGCGGGCCTGCCCCGCCGTCACCCGCGCCGGCGCCTCCGACCCAAACAGTCGGCTCCAAGGGCCTGGGCTGGGCCTGCTAAATTCAAGGCAGGGACCTGGCCTCAGAAGGCCACGGAAACGCTTTCTAAAGAGAAGCTCGGGGCTGAGCCCCGGTGGCACAGTGGTTGTGCGCGGGACTGCGGCGCACAGGGTTGGCGGTTCACGTCCAGCAGCAGCTCTGCAGGAGCAAGGCTGGGCCTCCCACTCCCACCAGGGCCGTGATGCCCCCCCTCACACAAGATCAGGAGCACTGTTCTGAAGGTTTGAAAGGGGTCATCTTGGAAGCTTTTTCTCAAGGGGAGCAAGACAATCGCCAAGGCTCATGAGGAAAACGTTCTAAAAAAACTGAATATTGCATTGGTGAGGAAAAGGCCAGGAAAGTTAGGCCAAGGAATTCTTTTTTCTCATGACAGCACTGCCTCTGCTCCTTCTTCGAGGGGAGCAACAACAGTCACTGTGACAACGTCTTGGGAAAGCCTTACCCCAGCCCTGATCTTGCCTCACTCGTCACACATCTTTTCGTTCTGAAATCTTGAAAAATATGATTTGACTTGCTATCATATATTGAGAATGCTAAAACTGCTGTTTTGAGGAGGTGTAAATTATAGAGTGCAAAATTCTTCAGAGAAGCGTTAAAGAGAGGAACATCACCTTCAGACAGAGACTGTTGAAAAGCAATAGCTCCGCGTTTTGGTATTTGTGTTTAATGCCGACCTCTATGATTTTGTAGCAGTCCTTTTGGGCTGACATTCAGAGTGGTGGCATTCAGCTGGTTTGCACCAGTCCAATCGCGCTCACACCTAATGTTTTGTTGAGTTTGGAAAACTGGTCATTAAAATGACCCTTGTAATGATGACTCTCTCCCGCTGAGCCCTGGTGGCGTAGGGGTTGTGGGCGGGACTGCAGCCCACTGGGATGGAGGTTCAATTCCAGCTCACAGGAGCAAAGGCTGGGCCTCCTACTCCTACCACCAGAGGGCAGTGATGCCCCCCTAAAAAAACAAAAAATAAAAAAATGACTCTAAAGCAGGCAGCTGGGCAGCCACCTACTGTGGAAGTCCCACATTTACATTTCTAACTCTTTTTCTTTTTTTTTTTTTTTTGGTGGGGGAAGGGCATCACTGTCCTCTGGTGGGAGTAGGAGGCCCCGCCTTGCTCCTGCAGAGCTGCTGCTGGATTTGAACCGCCAACCCAGTGGGCCACAGTCCTGCACACAACCACTATGCCACCGGGGCTCAGCCCCTCCTTACTCTTTTTCAACGTTTGTCTGTGCTTCGGTGTATTCTGAACACCTGTAGTAATTTCATTCTGTCCAGTGGTATAAAAAAATCAGATGGAATTATGCTCATAACATTTACTTATTTCAGGGCTGAGCCCCGGTGGCATAGTGGTTGTGCACAGGACTGCAGCCCACTGGGACGGAGGTTCAATTCCAGCAGTGGCTCCACAGGTGCAAAAGCTGAGCCTCTTACTCCCACCACCTGATGGCAGTGATGCCTTTAAAAAAAAAAAAAAAGAACATTCATTTATTTTATAAAACTCATGATACTTTTGATGAAATAGTACATTTTTATTCTCTTGTATTTGTCACTTCAGTAAGCAAACACCATAAAGAGAAAAAGTGCCAATTTCATATGACACCCCAAATTCCCATATTTTTTTTAATCAATAATTTTATTGAGATTCTTGCAGCTCTTTTTTGCAGGGGCATCACTGCCCTCTGGTGGGAGTAGGAGGCCCAGCCTTGCTTCTGGAGAGCTGCTGCTGAATTTGAACTGACAGCCCTGTGGCCGCAGTCCTGCATACAACCACTACGCCACCGGGGCTCAGCCCCCAAATTCCCATATTATCAGTGGATTATTTCATTTCTGAAAGTGTTCAAAGAGCTGAAAATATTGTCAGAACAACTGCTGTCAGTTTAGTAAAGCGGAAAGGGATTTTCAAAATTGAACATAAAACATTCAGAGACGAGAAGTCGCCTGTTTATAATATATCAAATACAATGATTATTGTCTAATTGGCCTACCTCTAAACGAATGGGATTCCACTCCTATTGTGAAAAAAATGGTTAAGTATAAATTACACAGCCAATGATGCTTGGATACACGTGAAGAATATTGTAAGTGAGGATGTCAATCGAGAAGCAATTTGGGGGCTGAGCCCCGGTGGCGTAGTGGTTGTGCACAGGACTGCAGCCCACTGGGATGGAGGTTCAATTCCAACTCACAGGAGCAAAGGCTGGGCCTCCTACTCCCACCACCAGAGGGCAGTGATGCCTAAAAAAACAAAAACTTTAAAAAAAAAAAAGCAATTTGGGACTATCTTAACAGTTTTGTTTTTTCTGGGTCTGGTGTTAGTTAACACTTTCATTAATATTTTAAAATTCTTACAGCACAATCTAGTTTCTCCACCTCTTTTATTGTTCTTATGTAATTAGTAACCCTATGAAATAATACATTACCTTTCACTGTATCATTTTTTAAATTCATAAAACGGTCACTAGGGCAGTGAACCAGTTGTTAGATTATTTGAATCCCACCACCCCTTACATCGAACTAGTTACAAGTGCTGGGAGACACCCAGAAAAGATAAATCCATAGAGAAAGTGGATTAGTGGAGCAGGTCCTGGTGGGCAGGACCTCGGGTTCCACATCGTGCCCTGTCTCTGCAGTGGTCTCCCTGCAGGCTGACTCCCAAGATTCCTGACAGCCTGCGTTCCACCAGAGGGAGGCCCCAGGAGCCCCGAGCCCGAGCCTGGGAGCAGGAACGCTTCCTGCAAGCGCAGGTGGAAGGCGATGAAGTACATTTCCCCCAGGGCCTGGATGCAGCCTGCGTGACCTCCCTGCCCATCCAGACGCTGCACGCCGCGCTTCTGCCAGTTCCACTACCCGGAGGCAGAAGCCCCTACCCCCACCCCAGAAGCCCTGGTCTCACCGCGTGAGCTGTGCTGCCAGTGGCTGCAGCCCACACGGAGCAGGTGCTGGAGCTGCTAGTGCTGGCGCAGTTCCTGAGCGTGCCCCCTGTCGCGGTAAAAATGCCCAAAGATCACTCTGACCCGGGTGAGACAGAACAAAGACAAAGAGTTTATTATTAGGAAAAGACAGATTAGGAAAAGACAGATTCGAACCTGGGCTGCATCCTCACCACGCAGGGTAGAATGGCAGCCCCGATTCAACGGGGCTCAGGGTTTTTATACACTTGTGAGGGGTGGGAAAAAAT
>PVJH01027210.1:0-29214 GCA_004026705.1 Nesogale talazaci | reverse complement strand
CAGACCACATTTGCATATTTGTTGACAACATCATTCTCAAAACACATTTAAGGTCCTGAACTGGGGGGGGGGGAGGGAAATAGAGAATAGTGTCTCAAATGATAAATTATTGTTCATTGGATAGAGCCTGGTGGGGTCCTGAAGCCTATTGCCATTAGTCACCCTTTGGGTTAGAAACTAAACACCTCCACATCACAGTCATCAAAGCTTGAAAATAAAAAAAAGTCCGCACTTACTCAAAGGTAAGAGAGTTAAGAAAAAAAAGGGGCTGAGCGCCGGTGGCGTCGTGGTTGTGCGCGGGACTGCGGCCCACTGGGATGGAGGTTCAATTCCAGCTCCACAGGAGCAAAGGCTGGGCCTCCTACTCCCACCACCAGAGGGCAGCGATGCCCCCCCCCAAAAAAAAAGAAGGCATGGATACAGGAAACACAGGGAGGATCAAGTGATGGTAGATTGAGTTAATTGCAATGGAAGGGTTAAAACAAAATGTATATTAATTGTTGAACATGAAACTGATGACCCGCTCTGAAAACTTCATCTAATTCACAATAAAAAGCTTATATATATATATAATGTTTAAAGATTTTCAATGGGAGCTCCTGTGTGTGTGTGTGTGTGTGTGTAATGACTGGATGGCAGTAAATTTGCTTTGGTTATGCTTGTGGATTGTTTTAGGCTGGCCTGGCTAGAGAAATAAATCCAGGGATACTCATATGTGTATAAGGAAGAGCTTTGTATCAAAGAGTAATTATATATCAAGAAAACATGCCAGCCCCGTCCAGATCAAGTTCATAAATCTGATATTAGCCCTAAGTCCAATACTAGTCCATAAATCTCTCTTAAGATTATTTTCTTTTTTAAAATCATTCTATTGGGGGCTCATACAACTCATCATAATCCATGGTATGCAAAGCACATTTGTATATTTGTACGTTTGTTGTCATCATCATTCTCATCATTTCTACTTCAGCTCTTGGTATTAACTCCTCATTTTTCCCCACTCTCCCCAGTCCCCCTTCACTCATGAGTCCTTGATAATTTATGAATTATTATTATTTTGTCATATCATACACTATCTGATGTTTCCCTTCACCAGCTTCCCTATTGGCCATACCCCAGGGGGAGATTATATGTAGATTCTTATAATCTGTTCCCCCTTTCTACTCCACCTTCCCTCCACTCAATTCTTAACCTAATCTAATATCTTTTTTTTAATGAATCATTTTATTGTGGGTTCATACAACTCCCATCACAATCCATACAAACATCAATTGTATGCAGGCCACATTTACACACTTATTGCCATCATCACTCTTTGTTTTTGTGGGCATCACTGCCTCTGGTGGTTATGGGCACTACCCAGCCGCCACTGGATTTGAACCGCCAAGCCCGCAGGCTGCAGTTCCGCACTCAACCACTTACGCCACCGGGGCTCAGCCTGCCATCATCACTCTTAAAACGTCCTCCCTCCATCCAGGTCCCCAGGATCAGTTTCGTATATTTCCCTTCCTTTCCCCCCTTGAACCCTCAGTAATTTACAAATTGTTATTATTTTCATACTGTACACTTTCCAATGTGTCCCAATACTCACTTCCCTGTTGTCTGTGTCCTAGAGAGGAGGCTATGTGTAGATCCCTGAAGTTGGTTCTCCCTTTCTATTCCTCCATCCCTCCACCCTCCTGGTATTACCACTCCTATTACTAGTCTTGATGGATCATCTATCCTAAATTTCCCATGTTTTCAACTTCACTGTACATCTCCTGGTCTAGCTGGATTTATGTGGTAGAATTGGGGTCATAATAGTGGGTGGGAGGCAGCGTTTGGGAACTAGAGGAAGGTTGCATATTTCATTGCTACTACCCTGTATCTTAACTGGCTCATCTCCTCCTTGTAATTCTTCTTCAAGAGGATGTCACCTCACCTATTGATGGGTTTTGGTTCCCCAATCTGTACTCCCCCTCATTAATAATAATATAATTTTAGCTCATTGATGCCTGACGCCAGATCCCTTCACCACCTCATGATCACACAGGCTGGTGTGCTTCATCCATGTGGGCTTTATTGCTTTTGAGCTGAATGGCCGCTTGTTTACTCAAGCCTTTAAGACCCCAGGCGCTGTATCTTTTGGTAGCCGGGCACCATCAGCTTTCTTCAACACATTAGCTTTATGCCCACATTTGTCCTCAGTGATCATATCAGGAAAGTGAGCATGTAATATTATGCTTTTGAGTTCTTGAAGCCTGATATCTCATCCCTTTGAGACCTCATGATCCCACAAGCTGGTGTGCTTCTTCCATGTGGGCTTTGTTGCTTCTGAGCTAGATGGCTGCTTGTTTACTTTCAAGCCTTTAAGACTCCAGCTAGCCGGGCACATTGGCTTTCTTCACCACTTTTGCTTATGCACACATTCGTCGTCAGTGATCGTGTGGGAAAGGTGAGCATCTTGGAATGCCAAATTAATAGAACAAAGTCTTCCTGCACCGGGGAAGTACTTGAGTGGAGGTCCAATGCCCATCTGGTGTCCTACGACGAACCCTAGAAGTATGCATCTCTCTTCATCATTGCAATACATGCAGTGATGCAAAATGCAGGAAAATCGCAGGCCAGTGGGTGCGAAGTCATGAGGCTCCAGTGATGGTGGACACGACTCCAGGGCACTGACTTTCATCAACATGGCTCCATGTGGCATGTCAACAGGAAGGTGAAGCGGACAGAGAGTGTGGCCCTCTTCCAGGGAAAGATGGAGGAAATCCCCAAGATCCTCATGAGAAGATGACACCCACTAGGAGGCATCGTCAGATCGTCACCTGATTGACGGGTTGAACTCCACCTTTTCCTTCTATTTATCAAGTTGACATGAAATGATGTAGTTACCACATGAATATAATCCAATTTGGTTACTAGGGGTTTCCCCCCCTTCATTGTGTTAATGAAATCATACTATGATCAAGAGTAATGCAACAGAGAGAAATTACTGAAGCCCAAAGGAAAGGATGAGAATAATAGTGGGACAATAGAAAAGTAAAAGGAAATAGATGAAAGAACTATGAGGCAAAGAGCGTTTGTAGAGGTCTAAATACAGGCATGTATATATGTAAAAATATTTATATATGATGATGGGGAAAGAGATGTATGTGCATATATTTATAGGGTTATAACTAAGGCAGCAGAGGGACATTGGGCCTCTACTCAAGTACTTCCTCAATGCAAGAACACTTTGTTCTATTAAACTGGCATTCCCTGATGCTCACCTTCCCGACACAATCACTGAAGACAAATGTGTACACAAGCAAAAATGGCGAAGAAAGTTGATGGTGTCTGGGGTCTTAAAAGCTTGAAAGTAAACAAGTGGCCATATGGCTCAAAAGTAACAAAGTCCACATGAAAGAAGCACATCAGCCTGTGTGACCCACGAGGCGTCGAAGGGATCAGGTATCAGGCATCAAAGTACTACAAATTATATCATTATAAATGAGAGGGAATACAGATTGGAGACCTAAGTTTCATCTGCAGGGGAAGTGACAGCCCCTTACAGAAGGGTTGTGGGGAGGAGACAAGTCAGTCAGGGCACAGCGTAGCACCAATGAAATAGGCAATTTTCCTCTAGTTCTAAAATGCTTCCTCCCTCCCACTAGCAAGATCTGAATTCTACCTTCCAAATCTAGGTAGACCAAAGGATGCACACTGGTATAGACAGGAACTGGAAACACGCGGAATCCAGGGCAGATGATCCCTTTAGGAACAGTAGTGAGAGTAGCGATACCAGGAGAATGGAGGGAAGATGGAGTATAAAGGGGGTACCGATTATAAGGATCTACATATAACCCACTCCCTGGGATATGGACAACAGGGAAGTGGGTGAAGGGAGACATTGGACAGCGTTCGATATGACAAAATAATAGTAATTATAAATTATCAAGAGTTCATGATGGAGGGGGGAGTGGGGAGGGAGTGGAAAAAGGAGCAGACACTACCAAGGGCTTAAGTAGAAAGAAAATGTCTTGAGAATGATGATGGCTTCAAGGGTACAAATGTGCTTTGCAAACAATAGATGTATGTATGGACTGTGCTGAGTTGTATGAGCTTCCAATAAAATGATTAAAAAATTACTTCTATCACAAAAAATAGATAAGATTTTTAGAATTAGATTAAAAAAATGAACTCATACTATGTAGGTTGAGTCATAAGCCAATCCCTTCTGAGATATCCATCAGGGCAGGAAGCAGAGATAGGGGAAGATAGATGCCAGCTCCAACGATTCCAGGAACAGACGTTGACAGACACAAGGCCCTTCCTCAAGTGTCCACACATGGAAAAACCTTCCTGGAACTGACCTTCTCCATTCAGATCTTTAACCTTGCGAACGGTCAGAACATAAATGTCTGTTGTTAAAGT
The DNA here is from genome assembly GCA_004026705.1 of Nesogale talazaci. Lineage (NCBI taxonomy): Eukaryota > Metazoa > Chordata > Mammalia > Afrosoricida > Tenrecidae > Nesogale > Nesogale talazaci. Next base: position 24,819 of record PVJH01027210.1, on the reverse strand, counting down.
CACTCACTTGTGGCATTTCTGTGATAGCCACACAAGATAACTTTCTCACTGCCATTGAGTGTGGATGCGGACTCAGCAACCTTCCAGGACAGGTAGACCTGCCCCTGTGAGTCTCGGAGGCGATAGCAGCTTACCTGAATAGAGGCTCATCTTCTTCTTCAAGCTGCCGGCACTGTAGAATGGCAGATGGAAGCTCAACGTGCAACCCCTACTCCACCACAGCTCCTCCTGTACCGCCAAGAAAATAAAAATGATTTCTTTCTGTCTCTCCCTTTTACAGATGAAGTGATGAAGGAATGGACCAATGGTCATCTAGCTAGTAATGCCACCGATTGGCTCTTTCCATCGTCCTCCGTTTCTTACAAGGGGACCCAGGAGTGCTTTTCTCCTACATCTTCAGCATCTCTGTAATGAGAAGATGCAATAAGAGAATTACAGAATCTTGTTATAACCACTTGTGTCAGGACAGATTTCTACTAGGAGATCAAACTGCCAAAAGGAATCAATGACTCACTGGCAAGGGAAGGCAGAGAGTCTGGCTAATAGGCTTCACTTCACAACCTCTCGAGGAGTCTCCCAAGACAATGGACCAGGAAACATCTTCAATTTAACGAGAAGCACCAGATTCTGTCAGTTATAATCTTTTTCTTGGACTCATCTTTAGTGCCTACTGTCAATGGCTCCAGAGGACTGGCCTGGGTCTACCAGAAAACCCAGTTTGGGAACTCACTAAAAAAAGTCATGGCCTACTTCCCTTCTTTCACTTTTTAATTTTTGACTTCTGCTTGTATGAGCTTGAAAATGACAGTGGAATCTCTTGATCTTTCTTCTCCCAATGACCAAATATATTTAGCTATTGGCCCAGCTCCAGACCACCACCCGATTAAGGAAGTCACAATAAACTTTCTGCGTTCTGCATAGGAAGGTTGAAGTACACAATTAAATTATGAAAGAGTTTAAATGATTGTGAGAGTTACCATGTGACACAAAGACAGGAAGTGAATACATGTTCAGAAAATGGTGCCAATAGACTTGCTAGATCCACTGTTGGCACAAACCTGAAATTTGAATTAAAACAAACAAACAAACAAGGTAAAACACAGTGAAATAGGTGTGCCTGCATGAACTTTTATGTGATTTTTTTGGGGTTCAAGTTCATTTTTCAAAGCCCTCTTCCTCTTTCTCTCCTTATTCCCTGGGTGTGGCGGTCATATTCTTGGTGTCAATTTCATGATTAGGAGTGTAGGGGTGGAGGCTAGCCTGTCCATCTGGAGATAGCCAATGAGACCTCTGTGTGGGCATGGCTTTCTCTGAGAATTTCCTCCCTGGAGATGAGAGACCAGGGACTCAAGTCTCTTGGAGTCGATCTACTGACAAGACAAGATGGTGGCATGCTGATAGATCCTGCATCCTGGAACCTGGAAGAGCTGCAGAAAAAGCCACGTGGGATGGAATCAGACCTCTGGGGCCGGGGAAGCCACAGAGAGACACCTGCCAGTGCTGAGATGTTTCTACCGCCAATGAATACTGCTGGTGGGCCCTGAGCCCTGGAAATGAGGAGCCATGGGGAGACTCCTGCCAGCGCCAGGATAACTCTACTGCTGCAGGATACACAAGACTCTGCACCCACAGGCCTGGATTGTCCTGGTGCTATTGCATGTGCTTCGTGAGTCAGAAAGAGACCTTATAGATTGGTATTGGACATGTGGGCTAATGTTGGACTTACAATCTTGGACTGGACTGGATTGGGATGCTTCCTCAATGTTCCATTCCTCTTGTGTATAAACCTTTCCCTTATTTCCATATGCGTGTTTATGAATTTGTTTCTCTAGTCTACCTGGACTCACACACTAGGGAAATGAGAAAATTAGGGTGTTGATGTATGTGGTCCCTAAGATTAATATAAAATCAGCATTCTCCTATAGTCTGGCACAAAGAATCCTTCAAAGGCTATTTTTTTTTTTATGATTTAAACATTGAAATGGGCCTTTATATAGTTTCTAAACGGGTCTTTGAAATAGGTTTCTCTCTTTACTCCCTCCCATCACCAGAAACAATCCAAATTTGGAACAGTTAATAATGACATGAGTTATTTCACAGAGGGTTCAAACATTGTTTATGAGAGCCCTGCGTTGAGTGGCAGTTTAAATGCTAGAGCAGTGGTTCTCAACCTTCTTCATGCAGTTCCTTTCAAACAGTTCCTCACGCGGTGGTGACCCCCCCCACCCCCAGCCATAACATTATTTTCCTGGTTACTTCATCACTGGTATGAATTCTGATGTAAATATCTGGTATGCAGGTTGCCTTTTCAGTGTTACAAATTGAACATAATTAACCATAATTAAAGCATAGTGATTCATCACAAAACGAGCTGTAATTCTATAATGTGAAATATTTATGTGGTTTTTGAGGTGTTCTTAGGCCACCCCTGTGAAAGGGTCGTTCAACCCCCAAAGGGGTCGCACCCCCCAGGCTGAGCACCACTGCACTAGGTTAAAGCTTTTGTCAGCTCAAAACACGTGGTGCTTCATTCCCCAATGGTGAGAAGGGTCCCCCAGGGGAGGGAGATGATGTTTTCAGGGAAAGATAAAAGGGAGATTTGCAGAACAAATGAACGAGGTGGAATTTGGGGTGCCCAATGCAAGTTCATAATCACCCAGTGAGAATTCATTAGGAACAGAGGAACCCAAGGCTATGAACTCAAATCAGAAGCCCCTCCTTTGATGTGATAGATAAGACTTCTGCACAGACGCGTGTGCATACTTTGCGAAACCATTAGGTTAGAGTATAGTTGGGTCAGTCCGGGTAGACTAGAGGAACAAATTTCAAAGACATGCATATGGATCTAAGGAAAGGGTTTATATACAAAAGGAATGTGACACTGAGAAGGCATCCCAGCCTGGTCCAGTTCAAAGTCATAAGCCCGCTATTAACCCAGATGGCCAAGATCAGTCTATAAAGTCTCCTTCTGACTCACGAAGTCACAGGTCAGTGGGTACAGAATCCCAGCGCTGGCAGGGGTCTCCCCATGGCTCCTTGCTTCCAGGGCTCAGGGTCCATCAACAGCATGCCGCTCCAGCTTCAGAGGTCTGGCTCCATCAGGGCAAGGCCGTGTGGTCTCTCCGACGGCTCCTCCAGCTTCTCGGACGCTGCCAGCTTGTCTTTTCCGTGATTCATCGTCTCTGAGACTAACTCCCAACAAATGGGGGAGATAGCTTCTCAACTTCACGAGGGAAATATCGCGAGATTTCCCAGGGTCTTAGGAGAAAGCCACGCCCACACGGAGGCCTCTTTGGCTACTCAATGGCTAGCTCCAGATGAACAGGCTAGACTCCACCCCTACATTTCAATCATAAAATTAACATAAGCACATGACTGCCACAATAGTGATGAATCACGAAACAATATGTCATTCTATATTGTGAAAGAGTTAGAAAGCTGAATGCGGAAGCGGGCAAATGAAGCTGAACTGGAGTCGCGGATGGCTTGTTGAACAGTTAACCAGCTGCTCAGTGAAAGAAAGAGGAGGTTTTTCACTCTCATCAAGAATTACAGACTTGGGAACCTCTAGGAGCTGCTCTAGCCTATCCTCTAGCCTTGCCTTCCATCAGCATCACCTCATTGGAAGTGACCTGTCTTTCTTTTTGGTTTCTGTGATACCATTGTCTAATCACGGTTTGGTCAATCACCTGCCCTGGAAATTCCCACGGTGGTGGTGGTGTCTTCTTCTGCTCCTTAGTAGATGTCCATTGAAGTGACGAGATCTTTTCTGGAACCAACTCAACTTGATCCTGACCCATTCTTTTTCCAGTTCGTGCGAGGTTCAGGTTGGCATCATTTAATTGAGGAGTTTTGCATCAATTCTCATGCAAACATTGATCTACGGTTTTCATGTTGGTGACTTGTCCTAATGTAGTCTCATTAGTAGACTTACTTTTATGCTATTGACTCATTATCGGAATTTCTTTGTTTTGCTATTTAGCAATTTGGTCACCTTTTAGTGAGATAGCAGATAAAATCAAGCATATTCCCCACGAGTACAGTGTTCCATCTATAATAAACCATTTACGTGAGATGCAAGGTCACCAATTCCTCTAAAACAAAGAAACTAAGTACAGCACTGGGAAGGAAACAGCCAGAACACACAGAGAACGCTAACACTGAATGAAAAATATAGCAAAGGTCACTGTAAAGAAATGGCCAAATGTGTATCTAATTCACTGCATGAACTTTCAGTGAAAACACAATGAAAGATTATTATTAAAATATTTAATATATCCCCCTGTAAAATATCCGACCTGTATTTTTTTCTGTGAGCAGCTCTTTAAGATTTTCTCTTTCTTCAGTGAAAATAAAACTATGTTGATAGTCTATTTCTACATGGGTCAGCGTCTGTTTTTCAAGTGAGTTATTCACTTAATTTAAGGTTTCAAATTTCTTTCTTTTTTTTGGGGGGGGGCGTGCATCACTGCTCTCTGGTGGTGGGAGTAGGAGGCCCGGCCCCACTGCTGGCATTGCTGGGCTGCTGCGCCGCACTCCCGCGCACAACCGCTACGCCACCGGGGCTCAGTCCTCAAATTTATTTCTATAAAATTGAACAAAAGTATCTCATGATTTTTTCTCTGCTGCTGTATCTTATTTTATTTATGGTCTCTTCTTTTAAAATTTATCTATTTATTTTTCTTCTTCTGAATTAGGTTTATTAGTGATTGATTATATTGAAATTGTTGGAAAGCATTTTAATTATTAATTCTACTAGTTGTCAGTGGTCTAAGTCTTTAATTCTTGCTTTCACCTTTTCTATCGGATCCTGCGTTGTCTAATTAATTTTGTTGTTCTTTTCAATTTAAATTACTTCATATCATTATTTATTCTTATTGGTATATATAATTAAGATCATTCTGGTGAGTAAATAATACTATTTGCATCATTCCTAGATTGTAGAATTAATTAATTTTTTTGGTGTATAATGATATTTGATCTATTTTTTGTGTCATGATATATGATTTATTTTCATGAATTTTCTGGAAATTGAAAAAAAGCTGTGTTCTCTATTTTCAGTGAAGAAGCTTCAATACCACTCTACCAGACTTAAAAAATTAAATTAGTAATTTCTTCCGGATCGACACTAATATTTTGTCCACTTGATATATCTAGTTCCAAGAAAAGTGAATAAAAGTATCCTATAAGTTGTACATTTCTGAATATTTTCTTTACATCCACCTTCACTTCATTTTATGAGAGACACTTACTTACATGTTAGAGTTTAAATATATATGACAGCTATATGTCTGTCATGATATATACAATTTTGTTGTCAATTTTGCGTTTTAGTATTATAGAGTGCCCCTCCTTTAGCTCACATATTTTTTCAATCTGAATTTCATCTTATTTGATGAGATTGTGATTTTTACTTTACCTTTGTTTGCTTTTTTGTTTAGTAAATAAGTGAAACTAAATTGCTTTAAGTGAATCTTTTATTTATTACAAACAATAGAATATAGCCTTTGAATATCATCTACTAAAATTATCTTCATTCTTATTCTCTTTTTTTTTGGTGCTGCTGGATTTGAACCGCCAACCCAGTGGACTGCAGTCCCGCACACAACCGCTACACCACCGTGACTCAGTACCATTCTTTTTTTTTTTTTTTTTTAATTTTGTGGCATCACTGCCCTGGTAGGAGTAACAAGTCCAGCCTTGTTACTGGAGAGCTGCTGCTGGATTTGAACTGTCAACCCTGTGGGCTGCAGTCCCGCAAACTACCACTAAGCCACCAGGGCTCAGCCTTCAGCACCATTCTTATTCTTTAGATGAGTTAAGCACTTATCTATAAACACTTATCTACAGTTACAATGATCAATATGGAAAATATATTCAGCCCAACTTAAGGATATTATTTTCTGTTAAATATGATACTTATAGAAATCTTTCACCATGTGAATATTGATGGTTTTGGGATTCTTAGGAGGGATTAATTAATTTTATATTATTCATACACACAGCTCCCTTTTTCCTTCAATAGGTCTTACTAATTTTGTATTGTAAACAATCATCAAAATTAAGCTATATACCGTCTTTCCCTTTTCCATTTCTTTGCACTTATCTTTACAGTCTTAAGTATGTTATAAGTATTCCTGCTTGAATTCTTAATTTCAAGTGATACCTTATGACTTCTAGGTATTTCAGATGAGAGTGTCAGCAAACTTATTCCAAATCATCATTCATTTTTCTACTTAAGATTAAGTGGAAAATTATTGAGAATGTATGTAGATTTGTCAATAACTTTCTCTTGTAATGCTATTCATGTTTTCTTCCCCCCCCAATAATTTTATTTGGGACTCTTACAGCTCTTATAACATTCAAAACATCATTTGTATCAAGCATATTTGTACACATGTTGCCATCTTCATTTCCAAATATTTTCTACTTGAGCCCTTGGTATAAACTCCTCCTTCCCCCTCCTTTTTTTTAAAATGTAGATTTTATTGAGGACCTTTACAGTTCTGATAACATTTAATACATCAATCATATTAAACACATTTGTATGCATGTTACCACATGCATATTTTCTACCTGAGCCCCCGGTATAAGCCCCTCTTTCCCCCTTTCCTCTTCTTCTTCTTCTTTTTTTTAAAAATTCCAGTTCTCCATATTTCTCCTCCCCCTTTTACTCCCTCATGAACCTCTAATAATTTACAAATCATCATTTCCTCTCATATCGCACACTGTCCAATGTCCCACCTCCCCGCTGTCTGCACCAAAGAGAAGATGTCACGTGTAGATCCCTGAAATTAGTTCCCACTTTCTACTCCACCCTCCCTCCACCCTCCCAGTGTCACCATTCCTCCCACTAGTCCAAGGGATCATCTATCCTAAATTCCTCATGTTTCCAACTCCAGTGTACATCCCCTGGTCTAGCTGAATCTGTCTGGTAGAATTGGCATCATGATAGTTGGTGGGAGGAAGCATTTGAGAACCAGAAGAAAGTTGCATATTTCATTGTTACTACACTGCACCTAGACTGGCTCATCTCCTCGCTGCAACCCCTCTGTAAGAGGATGTCGCTTCACTTATTAATGGGCTTTGGGTCCCCAATCTGAACTCCCCCTCATTTATAATGATATAATTTTTAGGTCTTTGATGCTTGATACTGATCCCTTTGATATTTCATGGTCACACAGGCTGTTGTGTTTCTTCCATGTGGGTTTGATTCATAGCTAGATGGCTGCTTGTTTACCTTCAAGCCTTTAAGACCCCAGATGCTGCACCTTTTGATAGCCAGGCACCATCAGCTTTCTTCACCACATTTGCTTATGCACACATGTGTTTTCAGTGATCGTGTCTGGGAGGTGCACATCATGGAATGCCAATTTAATAGAACAAAATGTTTTTGCACTGAAGAAGTACCTGAGTGGAGGTCCAATGTCTATCTGCTGTCCTAATTCTAACTCTATAAATATATGCATATTGATCTATTTCCCCACCATCATATATAAATATATGCACCTATGTATATGCCTGTATTTAACCTCTATAAATACCCCTTACTCCCCAATTCTTTTCTCTATTTACCTATACCTCCTCCCATCCCACCATCATACTCAACCTCCATTTGGGTTTCAATATTTTCTCTCTGTTACATTAGTCTTAATCAATCCCTGTCAGACTTCCCATACCCATCCTACAGTCAACCCTGAACCACCCACTGCCCCCTCCCCACCCCACCTCCACATCCTGGTACCATCAGTCTTGTCATCCCCACCCCCAGACCACCCATCTAGCCCACCCCATCCAGATAGACCTGCAGAGAAAACAACATGCTCAAAAAAATAGCATCTCAAAATGAAGCAACTAAAGAAAAGAAAACAATGAAAACATCAACAACCCCCCCTCCCAATGTCCAACATATACACCAACATACAGAAATACAAAGATAATAACAATACAAAAACCTGCAAGTAGTTTAAGGTCTGTTCGTTGACCTCCAGAAGTGTCTCCTGGTTGAGTCAGATGGAGTGCCACACTCTGGCCCCAAAGTATATCCTTGGTGCTCCACCTGGAGCTCCATGCTCTGTCACACATCCTTAGTTTTTTGCCATGGTGTGGTTGGGTCAGACAGGGTATAATCCTGACCCTGTTTCTCCATTGGTGACCCCGAAAGGCCTTGGGTCAGTGAGGGTAGCTGTATTTCATGTTGGGGCTGGCGATATGGTCCTCTCTTTGTATTGGCTGTTCGGAGTGGGAATATCATCCTAAAGGCTCGTTGGGCCAGGATGTACTTTACTTTCTCTTCCTCCCCCTTCATTTGTTCTCATGTATTCTGGTCAGGCATATCTCTCTCCCCAAGCTGTAGCTTCAGTGCTGACCTCCAAGACAAACTCCCTTGGGGGAGAGGTGGCTGACCTTGTAGTTGGAATTGGGGTTGTGCTCTCAGACCTCTCCACTGGTTCTTCACTTGATTGCATCACGCTGCATTCACATCTGGGAACACCGTATTTAAGTTTGGTTCCTCTTTTCTTGTAGAGATATAAAAAAGTACACTCCCCTTGGGTGGGTTATTACCCCATTCCCTCTCTACATAACACCATCTGACTCCCATCATCCCACCCTAGTTGGCAACCATCAGCATAACTCCATGTGGTTAGTCAACAGGCATGTCAAGCAGAGAGAGTGTGTTTCCTGCCTCCAGGGAGGAAGATAGGAGTTCCCAGAACACACAGAGGCATCGCTGGCTATGACCTGTTTAACAGGCCAGATGGCACCCCTTTGCTCAGGTTGACAGCAGATTATGCAACTGTCAGCCACCCACTGAGCAGAGACATGTTTAAACATATTTTATGTGAAATAAACATGTGTGTATGAACTGCAGCCTTAGTAGCAATCCTTTTTAACCTACCCTTACAACTGTGGTTACCAAAGTCACTCACACTCAAAGGAAATTGTTTGTATGAGTTATATTCTTGTGCTGTTACAGAGCATTTTTGTTTTTTGTTTTTTTTTGGGCATCACTGCTCTCCAATGGTGGGAGTAGGAGGCCCAGCCCCACTGCTGGAATTGAACCTCTGTCCCAGTGGGCCGCAGTCCTGCGCACAACCACTACGCCACTGGGGCTCAGTCCCAGAGAATTTTTTTCCCTCTGCTCCTGGAAGGTTTTCTGAGCTAAGAGAACTTAGGGACATCTTAAGATTCTAAGATCAGCGGACTCTTCCTATCCTGCCCATCAGAATGCCTGAACTTTCATCCTAGCTCTATTGCTGGGTAGCTGTGTAGCTTCCGATCAGTTTTCCTGTTTGTTCAATAAGATTTGACTGCTACATTATGTTTAAGATGCATTCTAATGGGAACCTTGGTGGTGATATCTGGAAACTGCAAGGTTGGTGGGTCAAAACCACCAACCACTCCTTGGGAGAAAGATGAGACCATATACTCCGGTAAAGATTTCTAGTTCAGAGTATGACTCTGAGTATGGTTCGGAATTGATTGGACGTCAGAAGGTGTGTTGTGTGCTCTAGGTTTAAAGTATTGAGTTTAGGGATGTCATAGTACTGAGGTTACCAAACAAAGCACTTTCTCTCTCTTCTTATAAAACTTTTTTTATTGTAAATTGTATGAAGGTTTAAAGGACAGGTCATCAGATTACATTCATTCAATTCACGGCAATCCCCTGAAGGTAACATTCCTCATTACATTCCCTGTTTCCATTCTTCTTTCTTTCGTAACACTGCTGAACTTTGCCCTCTGGTAAATACTACTCTTTTGATCTCAGATGGTGGATTGTTCTAAGCTGGGCATATCTCACTAGTGTTAGTTCCCCGCTAGGCCTGTCTATTGTCAAACAAAGCATTTTCACAGGTCATTGTTCATGAGAGCTAAACCTGGGTACTAGACTTCCATGCACCACGTATGTCAGAGAACTGTGCCCTGGGGTGTGCCACCGGTTGACTTTTGGAAGTAGATTTCCAGGCCTTTCTTCAAGATGCCTCATGATAGACTGGAACCTTCAACCTTTGGTTAGCAATGGAGCTAACTATTCCCACCATCCAGAGACTCCTCTCTATATGATGAGATGGGAATTCCTATTCCCATTCTATAAATGGAGAAAGGGCATTTCGTGGGGAGAAGGAAATCAGACTTCTCTCTTGGCAGATGCACATTTGGCCCACAGTGAGGTTTGGGGGGAGGGGGTGGATAGGATGGAGCAGCAGGTGGCAACAGGGCAAAACAAAAGTTTTGTTTATCTGCATGGGAAACTCCCTATCCTCACCTCACAACAGTTGTCAAAGCAGACAACCATCCAGAGCAGTACCAGTTCTGGAAAGTACCTGCTATTTCTGGGAATGCAAAAGTCTCTCTTTCCTAGAACAAGAACCTTTCAAAGATAAGTCCCCCCACCTCCCTAGTAATCAGTGATGTTCACAGCCTTGGATTTTCAGTGGCTGGTGGGTATAGGGAGGTCTGGGGATGAGGATGACGGAGGAAGGAATTTTATTCCTGTAACTAACAGATGCTTGATTATCTACTGTGAATTGGGTCCCGAGCCAGGTAGAAGATATAAAGCTTAATAAGATGTAGACCTTCCCCAAGAGGTTATGATCTAGTACAGGGGTATCAAACTGGTGACCTGTGGGTCGCATGTGGCCCCCAAGGTAATTTTTTGTGGCCCATGATGCTCTGAAATAAAACATAACGAGGGAATTGAATTGTGTGTGTGATATTTCTTCAACCTCCCCTACACACTATCTTCTTCATACCATTTTTTTTCTATTTTCATTTTATTGTCTTGAAGCACAGTGTAGAATGGGTCACAGTCTTCATGCCGGGTATTTGTATGTGGGCGTATCTCCATGTGGGTGCACCTGCCTGGAGATGGATAGAGAAGCGATGTGTCAGTTCCTAAGACCATGGAAATACATGTTTTCTGATGGTCGTAGGTGACCCCTGTGGAAGGGTTGTTCAATCCCCAAAGGGGTCATAGCCCACAGATGCTCTAGAAACATTTTTTTCAATGATTTTTATTGGGGGCTTTTGCAGCTCTTGTAACATGTCATACATCGTTTGCATCAAGCATATTTCTACACATGTTGCGATCTTCATTTCCAAATATTTTCTACTTGAGCCCTTGGTATAAACTCCTTTTTCCCTCTTTTTTAAAAATAGATCATTTTATTGGGGGCTCCTACAACTCCCATCACAATCAATATATACATCAATTGTATGCAGACCACATTTGCACACTTGTTGTCATTGTCACTCTCAAAATATCCTCCCTTCTTTAGGCCCCCAGTACCAGTTCCCTATCTCCCCCTCTCTTCTCATTCCCCCTCCCCCATGAACCCTTAATAATTTACAAATTACTATTACTTTTTTCATATTGTACATTGTCTGATGTGTCCCTTCACTCAGTTCCCTGTCTGTTGTCCATTAGACAGAGAAGAGTTTATATGTATATCCCTGAAATTGGTTCCCCATTTCTATTCCATCATCCCTCCACCCTCCCCATATTACCACTCCCGCCATTAGTCCTGAAGGGATCATCTATCCTAAAAAAGGAGGAATTCTCACTTTATTCCATCTTTTAAAAGTGTAGATGCTTTTTTAAAAAAATGTGAAATTCTTTACTGGTTGTTTATTTTTTACTACAATCAGAAAATGGTGGGATGTTGACTTGTGGGAAGATTTGACTTTCTTGGGTGTTGACTTCTCAGGGGTGGGGCAGCAGCAGGCTCTGCACAGGCAAGCTTGTGGTTCGTCTGATCACACCTGAGACTGAGAGGAGTTGTCCAGAGACAGAAAGAAGGAGGGGAGTTGGAGAGTGTGGCGTGCATTTCATATGCGCACTGCAGGCTGGGATGGGCAGGGCCTGCAGGCCATAGTTTGCCGGCCCCTTGAGAGGAGGGTGTAGGAGGCCTGGTTGTGTTAATTAAGGGTAATGTAACCAAGAGGAATTACTGAAACCTAGAGGAAGGCTGAGCATGATAGTGGGACAAGAGGAAAGTAAAAGTAAATAGAGGAAAGAACAAGGAGGCAAAGAGCATCCATAGAAGTCTAAATACAGGTGTGAACATATGTAAATATATTTATATATGAGGATGGGGAAATAGATCTATGTGCATATATTTATAGGATTAGTATTAAGGTAGCCGATGGACACTGGACCTCTACTCAAGTATTTCCTCAATGCAAAAACACTTTGTTCTATTAACCTGGTAGTCCATGATGTTCACCTTCCTGACAGGATCGCTGAAGACAAAGTGGGTGCATAAGCAAATATGGTGAAGAAAGCTGATGGTGCCTGGCTATCAAAAGATAATAGCGTCTGGCGACTTAAAGGCTTGAAAAACAAGCAGCCCTCTAGCTGAGAAGCAACAACGCCCATATGGAAAAATTAAATCAGCCTGTGTGATCATGTGGTGTCAATGGGATCAGGTATCAGGTATCAAAGAAAAAAATTACATTGTGAATGAGGGGGAGTGGAGACACAAAGCCCACCTGTTCTGTAAGGACATTCCCTTGCAGAAGGGTTGCATAAAGGAGACAAGTCAGTCAGGGTACAGGATAGTACTGATGAAACATACAACTTTCCTCTAGTTCTTTAATGCTTCCTCCTCCGCACTATCATGGTACCAATTCTGCCTTACAAATCTGGCTAGACAAGAGACTGTACATTGGCACAGGGAATCCAGGACCGATAAAACCCTCACTATCAATAATGAGAGTAGTGATATCAGGATGGTAAAGGTAAGGTAGAGTAGAAAGGGGGAACCGATCACAAGGATCTACATACAATCCCTTCCCTGGGGGATGGACAACAGATGAATGGGTGAAGGGAGATGTTGGACAGTGTAAGATATGACAAAATAATAATTTAGAAATTATTAAGGGTCATGAGGGAGGGGTGGAGAGGGCAGGGAAAAATGATGAACTGATACTAAGTGCTCAAGTAGAAAGCAAATGTTTTGAGAATGATGAGGACAGCAAATGTGCAAATATGCTTGACACAGTGGATGTATATATATGGATTTTGATAAGAGTTGTACAAGCCCCTAATAAAATGATTCTAAAAAGAAAAAAGTGATTCAACTATGGAAGTGTATATTATGTGAATATTATATTGGAAGGTGGCTTTAAAAAACGAAACCAAGTTTGACCAATGGTGACCATAGGTGAAGAAGGAAGAGTTTTTGCCTATGGGGTATTGCATTTATATTAATGGTGGTCGAATAATTTGGAAGGATTTCAGTAATGGTGTGTTTGGCTGAGTTGACTACAGAGTAAAAATCCCAGTGACACGCATATATGTGTAAAAAAGAGTTTTATATCAAAAAGTAGTTGTAGATCAGGAAAACATCCCAACCAAGTCCAACTCAAGTCCATAAGTTTGACAGTAGTCCCTGAATTCTTCTTCAAAGGCACACAGCAATATGCAATGATGCGGAAAGTAGGAAGGTCACAGGCTGGCGGGTGCAGAGTTCTGTGGTTTGAATGGACTTGTCACAGTCTTCTGGCAGCAATCCAGGTCAGCCAGCAAGAAGATGAAGGCAGAGAAGGGGAGGTTCCCAGAGCCCGACTTATGAGAAAGCCATGCCCACAAGGAGGCACCATCAGCTGTGACATGATCGACAGGTTGACCACAACTCCATACACATTTATATATCTTCAAGATGATACGAAATTATGTAACTACCACAAATGGTTACACAACACAAAGCATGTAGTCAAAGACACCGAATTATTCAGAGAGAAGCTGTTGAAGTGGAGAGTATTTTGTTGGATATATTTTTGCCATAATTAAAAAAAATTACACGGATAACAATGAATACAAGAAAGGAGAAAATTGTTCTAAAGTTAATTGTGGTAATGACTGTACAACTCTTCTAGACATGTTTGAACGATTGCATTTTATGATATGTGGAAGAAGTGCTCAAAGTATTTTTCTTTTTAAAAAAAAGTGTGATTTCTTGCTCTTCAGCCTGTATCTGATTGCCTCTATTTACCTTCTAGTTCTTGAGATGAAAATTAGCAGTCTAGCATCTGACCTGAGTCACAAGCTTCCACGGCTTTGTCGGTCAACAGTCAAATTTGGTATGGATGAGATTCCTCCAGGTCGATATTGAAACTTAGGATTGGTGACTTTCCAGCCTCCACAACCACATAAGATGCTTCTTCAACTGTTCTCTGAGACACCACAATGAATTTTGAGATCTTGTGAGGTATGAGGGGGAAAACGGAGGGAAGGATTGATGGATGGTATCAGGGAATGACATTTGGAACATCTTTAACTTCCAGCTCATTGGGATCAGCCCTGTACTAATCTTTCTGAAAAATTATTTTTTGCAATTCATCTCAGGGAACAGATAAAAGAATGTTCTTCTTTATACCTTTTTGTATTTTCTAAGTTTGAACATATTTTGTGGATGTCTTTTTTCAATTTTTTTTTTAGGCATCACTGCCCTCTGAAGGAGGCCCAGCCTTGCTGCTGGATTTCAACCTCCGACGCAGTGGGCTGCAAGTCTCGCGCACAACCACTACGCCACCGGGGCTCAGCCCATTTTGTGAATGTCTTAATCAAAACATTTACCATATTTATTAAGCCACAAGACTCAGCAATAGGCAACATTCTGTTCAACGAGAAAATCTGGCTGCATCCCACTTCCCCAAGCCCACATTTTTGGAAAGCACACACGGGTCAAACCTCCATCAGACTCCACCCAGGGGAACACAGAGCAGTGCTCTCCGGGGGCATGCAGATGGCCATGGCACATGTCCAATGTCCGTGGAGTCTAGTCCAGGTCCAGCAGACTGGCATAGGTGTCCTGCTCCTTTTTGAGCTGGGCGTGGTCCTGCAGCTCCCCGTTCCTGAGCACCAGGACCTGGTCAGCACCCTGCACGGTCTTCAGCCTGTGAGTGATCACCAGTACTGTCCGGTTCCCTCGGGATTTCCAGTCCTGCAGCTGAAGAGGGAAGACTTGACACCTCAGAAGGCGGGGAACAGACACCCCAGCACACTGAGCACCCTCTCTTGGGCCTTAGAGTAACCAGCTCACTCCAATTCAGGGAGTCCCACCTCTGTCCCAGAGGAATTGTGCTATGTGGGGTTGGCCTTTAGCACAAGATCACCAGAATTTAGTGCCAAGGCTCTGCTAGATGGACTTACATCCTAACCCAGTCAGCTCGGAGCCAAGTGCGTCAACTGTTTGCACCGCTCAGGCCAAGGTCCTCGCTCTTGGCTGCCTTCAAGATTATTCCAGCTCATGGCAAACCCCTGGGTGTGAGCGCAGAACTGGGCCCACGGGGTGTGCAATGGCTGGTGTGGGTCCCCAGGCCTTTCTTAGGGGCAGTGTCTGGGTCAACTGGAAACATGAAGCCTTTGGAGAGCACCTGAGTGCACGGACGATTTGTCCTCTCCAGAAACTCCACTTAGGCTCAAGTCGGGGAGGTGGGATGTGTGAAAGGAGGAAGGAGCAATCTATCAAGATATGCCCTGCCATTCCGTCTGACCTGCACCCCTGCAGCTGGAGAAACCAGAGATGCCCACTGGCTTCTCAAGTCCATCCCCCTACCTCAGTCCGCAGCCCTCGGAAGGTACTGAAATGTCTGCTAGTGGCTCCTTCCTCCTGCCCAGTTCCACCCACAGTGACCCTCCAAGTCCCACGCCCCCTTCCCCGCCTACTGCAGAGTGAAGGTGGCCGCAGCACTCACCGCCTGCTCGCATTCAGCGTCCAGGGCACTGGTGGCCTCGTCCAGGATGAGGACCTGGGGGTCTCGCACAAGGGCCCGGGCAATGGCCAGACACTGCTTCTGCCCCACAGCCAACTGGCTCCCTTTCTCCCCTACTTCTGGGAAAACCAGAGAAACACCCTTCATCAGCCACCGGGGCCACCGACATGCCTCCCCACAAGGAAGGACAGTGCACACTGGTGTTTCTGAAGAGCCAGTCAGGAGAGGTGAGCTCAAGGGGAGTCGTGGGGCAGGGAGCTCCGGGGGCTGCGTGGAAGGAGAGTGCACCCTTGTGCAGGGCTCTCTGGGAAGAAAGTCCCCCTAGAAGAAAAAGGCTGGGGAACCCCTGGTGTTGGGGCCGAGGGGAGAGAGGACAGAGATGGAGTGAAGGAAGGAAGGCTTGCCCACTGAGGAGGCGCCCTGTTCTCATTTGACTGGGAACACCCGCAGGAGGTACCTGTGTGCAGACCATGCTCCATTCTGGCGATGAACTGGTCTGCGTGGGCGTCCCTGGCGGCCGCCAGCACCTGCTCCTCCGCGCAGTCCTCCAGGCCATAAGCGATGTTGTCTCTCACGGAGCCCGAGAAGAGGACGGGCTCCTGCCCCACCAAAACCACCTGCAGCCAGTGAGCAGGAGCAGAGGGCCCTGTGGGAGGTCTCCGGGGGGCAGAGCCCTCCTACCTCCACCAGACCAACCCTCTGCACTGCTTCTGGGGACCCACCCCGCACTCTCTGGGGGTCTGCTCCTGTTCTCCTCCGCCCACCCGCCTCCCCGCCCCACCCACCTTTCTGTGCAGGTAGTGGTGCTCATACTGGGAGAGGAGCTCCCTGTCCAGCAGCACCTGACCCCCGCTGGGCTGGTACAGATTCTGCAGCAGGGCGGCCACTGTGCTCTTCCCAGACCCATTGGGCCCAACCAGCGCAGTCACCTCACCAGGACGCAGCGTGAAGGTCAGCCCCTGGAGAAGCCAGGCGAGCATTAGGGATGGGCTCTCCCTCCTCAGCACCCGACCCTTGCCCATCAGAGGCCAGGGAAGCCCTGAGGGAAGCCCTGAGAAGCCACAATGCAGCGGGGCCAGGTCTCTCCCCGGGGCCTCTGTCAGGCACCTTGAGCACAGGCTGGTCCGGGCGACTGGGGTAAGCAAAGGAGACGTCTTGGAACTCCACACGCCCCTCCAGATGGGAAGGGGCCCGTGTCCCGGAGGGGGGCATGTTTGGCTGCCGGTCCAGGTAGTCAAAGACCTTCTCAGCAGCGCCCAAGTTGCTCTGTATCTCTCCCCAGTTGTTCACTAGGTCCTGGGAAACAGGGGTGCAGGTGAGCTCTCAAACACATCTTCCCAGAAATCAAGGCTCAATCCAGTGAGCCAATGTCCCATCTCCCCTGTCATGCTCCACCCACACCCAAGTTCCCCTCTTGGCCCCCTTAGCCAGAAAAGATGCGTTCCCCTCCGGGTGCACTCGGGGTACAACTGATCGGGACAGCAACATCACCAGCTTCCAGTTGACGAGGGCAAAGAGGGAGTGTCTCATACTCTTCCCACCGCCACGTTTCTATCCCAGGTCGTGTCAATTACTGCCTTGTATTCCTGCCCAGCTCTGCCAGGCCTGACCAGGCGGAGAGTTCCTTAAAACCAAGCCTGTGCCCAACTCCCTGTTTTATGCACTAGACACCCTGGCACAGGTCTCTCCACAGAAAGATGGTCAACACATGTAAGCTGTTATCAACTAAAACCCAAATGAAGTGATTCATTTTGGAAGGCAGCTATGCTCACCACTATACCACCAATGCTGCACAAAGTGATTCATTTTGAACACATTGGTAAATTTGGGAAAGAAGTGGGTTTTCTGTTCCTCTCCTGGTTAAACTATGTCGCTGGGTCACCAGATCATAGACTATTGCAAGATTGTTGAGAAGATCTATTCCCACGGATACTACAGGGATAATGTAATCCTGTGGCTTGGCCGCCCCTCGATGTGTCATGGCTCTCGGCATCAATGTCTGGGGACATGGCAATGGGAGGATCAGGCACTGTGTGCTCCTGATTATATTCAAAAATATATTTTTTGAAAGTACTGAAAGTCCTTAATTTAATGAGCCTCGATACTTATTTAACAACTGACTGTAAATACAGACACAAATAAAAAAGCAATCAACAAAAAAATACTAACCAACTAGCCAAATAAAATCACAAATAAAATACTTACCAGCTAGCCAAACAAGAAATGAACTCTACAGTACAAGCATCATTGTTTCTGTAATAAGCAAAATCTAAGAAAAACAACTTAATAATAGAGATGTATTTTCAGAAACATGTGGGAAAATGGAACCAAAAGCTATTAGGATTTTTCACCAAAATTTTGCATCCCCTTCATGTGCATAGACATGCAGGGACTTGGTAAGTTCATGGGGAAAATATCCATGCTATTTTATTTGTTTTTTTGATGAACATTTTGAATTATATATATATATATATATATATATATATATATATGAATACACAGAGATGTGAACTTAATTTAGATCACAGTTCCAGCAAACTATTATTCAGGGGGATCAATGAGTATGTAGAAAAGCTTCTTTATCTTTCCATTCTTTTTACCCACAGGATTTGGAAGCCCCCTGGTTTATGTGTGTTGTGTGTTAAAAAATACTGTTATAAAACCACAGAAACCTATATTAAACAAACTATCAGAATGTGAAGCTATAATATTTAGGCATATCCTCCATATAGTAGTGCCATGCACTTCGGAAGGTGATAGTTCCATCTTTCTAACCCTTCCCTGGAAATCGTCTGTGTTCTTCCATTTGTATCATATCAAAGTGGCTGTTCTGGAAGCCTTGGAGCACTCGTCTCATTGATTTTCAATGTTCTCTAAGGTTTGTCTCTTTTGTTTATTAATACTTTTATCGGAGGCTCTTACATTTTCTACCACAATCCATACATTCCTCCAGTGTGTCAAGTGCATTTGCGCAGATGCTGCCATCATCATTTTCAAAGCCTTCTCTTCCCACGTGAGCCCTTGATAACCATCCCCCATTTCTTCCTCCCACCCTCCCTCACAAACCCTTGATAAGTTATAGATTACTTTTTCCATATCTTTCGTCTCCCTCCATCACCCCTCACCCACGTTTTTGTTATTTGTTCCCCTTGGAGGGGATTCTAGGTTGATCCTTGGGATCAACTCCTCCTTTCTTTGAAAACATAGGGAAGTCTGACGAGGCAAGCCCAGAACTGCAGGGTTGACAGGATAAAGTTTTCCAATGAGGATAGCAAATATACACACCTCTTCCTACCCTTGAAGAAGGAGTAGGTGCACTGTCATGATGGGAAAATATTTTTTAGGCAGCACAACGTCCCTGGCCTTCCTTTTCTTAAAATTGTACCCTTCAAATAAAATCTACCCAGATTGTCCCTTTGGAGAGTCAGGGCAAAAAACTAGCTGCCATAGCCTTCAGAGCTCAGCTCTCAGTCTTGAGTTTAAGGAGACACTGGATCCCATGAGATGCCAGGCTTTCATGGGATCTTTTCGGAGGACATCTTCATGAGAATCTATGGCTGAGAGACCCTGTCTGCTGCTTCCACTGGTCAGAGACTTGTTTAAACAAGCGTTAGGTGAAGTAAACCCATGCAAATAGGGACTGAAATCACAGCAGCACTTTTGGACTCACCTGCATATATTGCATATTAGCGCCAATTAGAAATCAGATCACTCTCTGCCGATTTGATATTGTTAAGGGGTTGCTGTTAATTTTTTAAGTATTCTATATGTTTTTGTGCTTTCGTTTTCGAAAGGTTTGATGTTTCAGCCCTACAAACTGGAATGGGATGATATCGTGGATTTCTTCCAAAATAGTCTGGATGGGCAAAGTGGGTGAAACACGGTGAGCCATGTGTTGATCACTGCTACAGCAGATGAGAGGTACAGTGCCCTGGGTCTCACCTTCTTTTTTCCCTCCTTTTTGGGCATATGTTTGGAAATCTTCATAGCAAAATGTTTCATTTATATATTTTTAAAAGAGAACAAATAAAGCCCGAGGCCCAGAGGCTAGAGAGACAGAGAAAGGGAAGACAAGGGGGCCGCCTGCTCACGCCCATCACTCACGAACACATTCTCCTGGCAGAGCAGGAAGGACAGCAGTCTGCCCTGCGTGAGCTCTCCGGCCAGGATCTGCTGCAGGCCACAGTTCAGCATCAGCAGCTGCACTGCCAACTGCAGCAGCTGGGAGGGGAGAAGACAGAGAGGGAGCTTAGCAGGAATCTGGGCCTTCTTCCTCACTCCACCAACAGTAGGCTCCCCGTGCCCTCCCTGCCCCCTCCCTGGGCTCGCCCCACGAGCCGTCTCACCCTCCGCAAAAGCAGGTACAGGGCTCGTTCAAAGTCTCGTTGCCACCTCAGCTTCCGACAATGTTCAAGGGCCTCCTTGTAGCGGGCAACCTCGTGCTCCTCGGCCCCGAAGCTCCGCACCGTCTGTAGCCCTCCAATGGCCTCCTGCACGATCTGCCCTGACTTCGCCACAGCATCCTGGATCTTCTGGAGCAACGCCTGAAAGAGTGGGGCAGGGGAAGACGGGCCCATGAGGCCGAAGACCGCAAGTCCATGTCTCCTTGCAGCCCCGGGGAGGCTCTCCAATCGACCTGAAACGATCCCTCATCCTTGCATTTCCTTCCCCAAGGCCTAATGATGGAGGAGGAAGCACAAGGAAGTTCCCAGTGCTAGGGAGGGTCGGAGAAATACAGGGTATCTTTCTATCTTCCCGTGAGGTCACTCCGACCCCCTTCAGCGTCCGATGAGAAATGGAGGCATACAAAAAAAATAAGAGACAGAACACAAATAGACAGATGCTCTCCCATGTTCAGGCAGCACAGTTCAGAATAGCAAGAAGCTGGAAGTAGCCCAAATTCCCATCAGTAGAAAAATGGATTAAAAAAAAAACCTTTTGATATATACACACAACAGAGTCCTATTTATCCCCCCAAAGCAGCAATGAAACCACGAGACCCCTCATGACTTAGTGGGATCTGGAGACAATGAAGTTGAGTGAAGTTAGCCAATCATAAAACGAAAGATATTGTATAAGCCCACCACTTTAAGGATAAATATCAAGATGAAGGCTGGCTCCTGCTTCAAGGTCATGCAATCCACTAACCCAGTCTGCCAGACACCATTGTAGAGGACCTGACTAGAGCCCATGAAGCATACAGCACCCCTTCTCTAAGTATGTCTTAAAAAATCACTCTGACACAGGAGCTGGACACACTTCAGCAGGAGACTGCTTTTCATGATCAGAGGAGAGGGAGATGATCAGCTAGTTGCTGTCATTTGAAACTGTGCTGAGATCACCCCAAGTCAATGGATACTTCTATCAGAATGATAAATAAACTTGATGGGAAATTCAGGTCAAGATGGGGGAAGGGGAGCATATCCCTCTTGAAGAAGGTGAGTGAATCTCTGCTGTTAGGAAAATGAGGAGAACCAACCTCCCAATGGGGGAAAAACCCTATACAAACTCAACAATACTGATATAGAATCCAAGGGGAGAATGTGCCTGGTACTCTTTTCCTAATTAGACACATTAGACCTAGTTTCTATTTAGTCCCTGATGGTACAGGTCATGTGCTACAGACTACTGGGACTTTAGACCCTGTTTTTGAGGTGCACACCATCCTTCATAGGTCACACCAGAAGAATTCAACAGGGAAACCTCACTAAGTGAGCTGGGCTGTACATCCAAGTCTCCTGTAGCCCTTGTACTTAAGGCCTGAACTACAGAGCGTGAGAAGCCCATGACTGTCATTTCAAGGTATAGAACTGGCAGTTGTCAGACTACCATATACTTACTGTTTCAATGCCATTTTTGCTTTATTAAGATATGTATTCATTTGGTAGACCTATTTCTGCCTCTGTCAGTAAATGGTATTGAAAATTCCAATCTATTATCAGCCCCCGCTGTTTGTGTTCAGTCACTTAAGAATTTAATCTCTATCAGTCAGTGATGGATGTCTTGGTTGGTAGCCAGCCTGCACTTGTCTGACCTCTTTTTTTGGGCTTTAAATTTGTTACCATTGACCAAATTAACGGCACTGTCAATAGAATAACCTTGTGATAGGTAGACTTGTGCCCACATGGCCAAAGAAGACAGGTAGGTTTGTTGGGACACCATGGTCAACGAGCACCCGTAAGACCAATTGAAGGGCGGAGATAGAAATGGCTTAGCGACCCCCGCCCTTGCTCCCTTTGCTCTTGTGTCTTCGGACCAGCCCTCGTTTGTCTTGTGCCTTGATCTCCAAGTTACACTACCTGTGGGACACCTAATCCATAGACTGTGTTGCTGTGAGTTGAGGTTCCTTCAAGCCCTGCTTTAACACGCTCTTGGAATATACATCTCTTGAGCTGGGGACTGTCTGACTTTGTCATCTGGCTGACTGTTGGTGACCTACTTTGCTGTTTGCTGCCTGTGGCCGGATAACCTGAATTCCTCTGCAGAGGACTACTTGCTGGCCCTCAAAACTCGAAAGACTGCCAGTCTACTAGCTGTCTCATGCAAGTGAGTTGCACCGAGTCATTTGTACTGCTTTATAGATTGGTTAAATGTTTATTTCTTGTGTTAGATATCCTTCTATCTATGTAAATATATGGAGATAATTATTAGTGCCCTGGCTTTGTTTCTCTAGAGAACCCTATCTAACACAAACCTCATACCACAGAGAGATGATTGATAATATTCTCTAACACAAAATGACAATGATGCCTCTAAGTGAACCAGAGACACATATACATTATAGCTATATGAATGGATTTTGAGCTTACACTGACAAGGCCCATTCTAAAGACAATTAGTTCTTCTGTCATGACCCTGCTGGATGTGCACCCACATGAAAGAGGTCATTGAAGACATGGGCTATCAGGTGCTCACATTTTAAGCTCTGATACCATTCCCTCCTTCAGATTTGAAGTATATTATATACAATCTTTGGATCACACAGACTTGTGTGCTTCTTCCATGGGAGTGTAGTTAACAAATTAGATGATGCCCAGTTATCAGAAAGAACAACATCTGAATTTTTTTTCCCTTCGCATCACTGCCCTGCTGGGAGTAGGAAGCCCAACCTTGCTGCTGGAGAGCTGCTGCTGGATTTGAACTGCCAACCCTGTGGGCCACAGTCCCACACACCACCACTGCGCCACCTGGGCTCAGCTCAGCATCTGAATTCTTAATGGCTTGTCTTCAAACAAGCAAGCATCTAAGTGACTTATCAACTAAGTGAACACCTGGTTTGTAGAAGGTTATGGATGACAGTAGGAGCCCAAAATTCATTCCAAGACTCCCCAGTGATTTCTCTCTGACGTCAGTTCAGGGATGTGACTAGACTTGTTAGCAGATAGAGAGTATTGTAGAGAAGGTTATAGTACATCTATTGAGGTTAAATGTAACATATGATTTGATCTCCCCTTTGGCTCATTTAAAAGTTCCATAAGTTTAGTTAAAAAAAAAAGTGAAGTGGGAATGCACATGGATTAAGCCTCCTGTGAATTCTCTATGAACATAGACCAGGGATGAAAATAGCCTTCCTATCATCTGGAGTGCACTGGAAAATGTAGGATGGCGGATGTTGTTAGGTTAAAAAACCTCACATCTTATCACACGATCTCCCTTTTGACCCATTTTAAAGTTGCTTTGGCTTTTAATATTTTGTTTTATTTTCAACATTTTTTAAAACTCTAGCTAATTTTGTTATTCTCGCTAGCTTTTTTGACCCTTTGCTTCTTGTTTCTATATAGTATTCCATACATGAAGACGAGGATGGGTGAGTCTGTTGACACAGTAAGTGGATTAATGATTCCTTGGGGGGGGGTACAGCAGAGGAGGTTGGGGGAAATAGGACGCTAATAACAACGACTATAGGAAGAAGCAAATGTTCTAAAATTGATGGTGGCAGTTATCGCGAAACTGTCTTTTATCTGATTGAACTATTGACGTTCATGGCATTTGGATTATGTCCCAATAAAATTGTTTATTTAAAACAACAACAGCAGCAGCAGCAAGGAAGTGGAGGGGTAGCTCGCACAAGTAGCCACTGCGAATGAAGAGATGGTAGAACTGGTCTCAGACTCACGACCTCCTGAGTGTACTTTCTATTTTCTTTATGCTCATTCCAAGTGCTTCTGCTGGTTAGAAGAGGGCAAACTTTCTACCCAACACTTTTTAAATCTTTTGTGGGCAACGCAGTTACAAACTCCTTGGATAATCTGATGAAAATGACCTTCTACCTAAGAAATACACACATAGAAGCACACACTTTTTTTTGGGGGGGGTAATTGTTTCAGGGGGTCCGAAGCTCACCTGTGGATCCCCACCTGCAACTTCTATTAAGAACTACCACTGGAAGGGCTGGGAAACTCTCTAAGAGCTTTGAGCTAGGGATCACCAGGGATCACCTCTCCATTAAGCTTTACCCTCCTCATGGGAGCCCCTGCCACCCACACATACCTGACGGTGTTCGTTGTACACCTTATCAGCTGCTAACAAGAAGGAAAAGTTGAGCAGGGAAGGGAGGGTGAGTTGAGGTGACGTGTTGAACATGAAGCTATAGAGTATCACCACTTTCACCAGGTTCCTCAAGAATAGATTGGCATTCAAAGGGAGCCAGCAACTCACGAAAGTGGTATCTGAGTTCAGCCTCGACTCCAGCTCGCCTGGGGAAGAGAAAACAGATGAGGAAACCAAAGGCAGGACATAGGTCCCAGCAATTGCATTCAAACTCTTCACTAACAGTCTCCTCTTATGAGCCCCACAGTGCCTTACAGAGAGACTGCGGGGAAGCGGCCTCACTGCTCTTTCCTGACCTCGGCATCAAGAATGATGGCGGGAGGACAGGCTGCTGGGAGGAGCTGGCTAGAAAGCCAGAAGGGTCCCAGGGAATCCCAGGCTGGGAGTCCAGGCCCACCTGTCTTGGTCTCCTGGAAGAAGCTGAGGTCTTGGCGAAGCAGGGCGGTGAAGAGCAGGTCCCGGATGCGCAGGTTGATTCTGGACATGGTTACCGTGAAGAAGCTCCCTCGGCAGCCTGCAGACAGGGAGCTGGGGGGAGACGGGAGAAAG